>NIPM01000522.1:8063-41257 GCA_002738285.1 Holacanthella duospinosa
TGTTTCCGAAAAATTATCGATTTTCTTAAACAAAACGATTCAAACGTTAAATCTTTAAAGAAACCTTGGGATATTGAAGAGTATCAACTTCAACAGGGTATTTTATATCGAAGTAATCCTAACGAATACGGTCGGTTGTGGCGTTTGGTTATTCCAACAAAAATAAGGAACGAGTTAATTACCGATATTCATGTTACTTCTTGTGGTCACTTGGGATTTTTCAAAACTTGGCATTCAATTAAATCTCGATACTACTGGCCAAGCATGTACAAACATGTACTTCGTTTCTTACGCAGTTGTTCTACCTGTCAGTTACATAACCTCGCTCCTATAAAAGGTCAAAGTAATCCAATGGAACCACCGTCTTTTCCGTTTGAAATAGTTGGTATTGATTTTATCGGTCCACTTCCAATGACACCAAGACGTAACCAATATTCTCTTACGGTTACTTGCCTTTTAACACGATATATCGAGGTTTCTCCAGTCTATTCCGCAGACTCTGAGTGTGCAATTAGAGTATTGGAACGTGACTTGATCAATCGTCACGGATGTCCAATTAAAATCCTAACAGATCAAGGAACACATTTCACTTCTATGGAATTTTCTCACTTTGCTACAACTCGGGGAATTAAATTGATTCGCACATCTCCATATCATCCTCAGGCTAACGGAATTGACGAAAGAGCTAATGGCACAGTAAAACGTATACTCGCAAAATGTGTCCAAGCTAACCAAAAAGATTGGGATCAGCTCCTTCCACGGGCTGCTTTTGCAATGACTTCGACAGTTCATAGAATTACTGGTCATTCTCCTCACTTTCTGGTGTATGGTCGAGAACCAAATTTACCTTGCGACAATTTTTTACCGACTTTACGAGATTTATTACNACTTTCTGGTGTATGGTCGAGAACCAAATTTACCTTGCGACAATTTTTTACCGACTTTACGAGATTTATTAAAAAATGACGAAAACGAAGAACAGAGTGTTTCTGTACCTCGTGTTCAGGAAGCTTTAGCAGAAGCACGGCGTAATACAATTGTTGCTCAGAAAAATGTACAACAGTTATTTAATTCCACTCATCAGCCGATTACTTACGAAAAAGACCAACTAGTGATGTTAAAAAAATTTACGTGTAAACCGGGTCTATCTACTAAGTTGGCAGAAAAATGGAAAGGTCCTTTTCTAGTTATCAAACATACTAGTCCAACAAATATAGCAATTGTGACTTTACCGGGGGCTAAAAAGACAAAAACTCGTATTGTTTCCAGACATAATTTAACATTTTGTATGGAGTTAGATTTGGAGTTAGATTCTGATCTACCCAATTTGTCTTCTCCACCTCCGATTCAATCATCAAATGATGAGATGCCTAATCTATCAGCACAAAACGACTTACCGTGTTATGATTTTTCTAATAATCAAGATACAATTGTTCCTTTTCCACTTAATAGAACATATAATCGTATTGGTTTTGTTAAAAATAAGTCCGAATTTATTCCGCCCACTTGGAAAAATCGCCTTAGACCAAGGAAAAATCCGCGTCCACCCAGAGCCAGAATTAGATCGATTGATTCTGATAATTAACGACTTACCGTTTCTCAATTACTTGCTCAATTATACAATACTTATTTTCTAATCGTACTTACCGAAAAGTTTCTTAATTATTCCTTAAATTCATAAATTACAGTATCATGGACACTAAGGAGATGGAGATTGACTTAATTGATTTAAACTCAATAAAAATCGAAAATTTCTTGGAAGACGAGGTCGTCTTATCTCAGGATACTCCCGGGGAAATTGAAGTATTGGGAGAGTTCCCAGGGCCAGCAGGAGGGCTGGAATGGTCTTTACGAAACCCTACACCTCCACCACGTACTCAACTTGCCTCCGAAGTCTGGGTCATCGAGCCGTCTCGCTCACGATCTCCGTCTCGAAAAACATTTCATCAATCGCGCAAGTCCCCATCCATATGTAGAATTGAACCACCAAAACACTTTCGGCGCGTAACCCCTGTACGAGATCGATTGGGAAAAATTACCAAAAAAATTCCAATGCGCAAACGTAGAAGTAGTCCCTTATGGTCCCGTCTTGGACATGGTCAGAACATTCGAGTTTGGGATAACCCACCAAAAAACTTGGCTCAAAATACCGCCAAGTTATCAATAAGGTCCAATAAAGAACAGCTTCCAGATAGTCTGCTCGTTAGAAATCCAGGAGAGATTCAAAATCCCCGCCAAATCATCCGTGGGTTTCGCCGGTATCCAACCGACGAGCCACGGAAACCAAAATCATCCAGACCATATCCCAGGAAAACCTCCCAGTCAATAATTTGAATTTTGTTTTCTTTTCATGTCGTTTACTCTATTTATCGCGAGGTCTCGATTTATCGAAGAAGAGTGGATTTGTGGGAATGCCAGGGAAACCAACTTTGTTTGTGGTCTCCTTTCGAAATCGGAAGTTTTTAAATCATGAAGATATGGAAGAGAAAACTCGGAGAAGAGGTCATTGCCCTTTTGGATCTCGATAAGAAACATCTCTTCTTTATTCTCTCTATTTTTTGGAATTGTTTCTATTGTCTTTTTTTATTAATTTAAAGTAGTTTTATCTTTGAAGTTTTAATTAAAATCAAGTCCTTAAGTTATTTACCTGTTGGTGTTATCAATTAACTGTACTAACTTACCTTTCTTATGATAACATTGAGTTTACTTACCTGAAATTCATATACTTCTATTTATTCTTTATTTCCGGTTTGGGTTATCGGAATCTCATTCATTGGGGAAGTCACTGGTGATTGAATCTACCTATACTGGATCGGTTCTTCTATCTTTTTGGGTAATCATCTTTATCATCTCTAAATTGGCTTACCATCTGGCTACCCACCCCACAAAGTTAAACAAAAAACGATTACATTATTCTGATGATCTATTCAGTTGAATTCACGGCCAACAATTTTGCAACGTTGCACATGATTTTTGGTGGTCCCCGTTTGCTCCCATGTTCGGCTGGCAAAATTTTGAGGACCCCTATTTGCTCCCATGTTCGACCAGTAGAAAAGTTACTGCAACATGGTATTAGAAATGTTGCCAAATTTTTTTTGAATTTTTATTTTAAATATCACTTAGAACGTATTCCACCGACTTTTTGACAATGCCAAGGGAAGATATGACTTGAGGCATTGCCAGACGGCCGACTGAGGTCATCTAAACCTCATTTTATGATAGAAATTTTAAAATCATGTCTCTTTGCTGCTCCCATGTCCGGGTTTTCAGGGTGTCTAAAATGAAATTATAGCCAGATAGTACGAAATTAATAACTACTTAAGTAAACAACAACAAGCTCGTCTGTAGCGATTCCTTTGTGGTAAGGTTAAAAGTATAGATCTCAAGGCTATAATACTGATCCCAGTCAAAACGATTATTGCACCAGATATACTAGATAGAAGGATTCAAAGAAGATATTGTTAGTTTCTAATTTAGGGTTATAATATTTAAATTCTGAAAGAGTTATTCTAATTAGCGGCTTACCTGAAACGATCTGGAATTGTATGTAGAAAAATATATTCCAAAAAGAAACTGAAAACTACGTCAATGAGACGTACTAAATTAACAATTCCAGCTTGTTCATATTTTAGAGCAATGATTATGGTAAGGTTTCCAGAAATTGATAGAAAACCCACAGCCGAGATCCAAAAAACGTCCCAACCTAAGTCAGGTAGGGTGAAGACATCTAGACACACTGCCAAGACTCCACATTCAATGAGACCTAACATAGTTGCTAGGAAGATTGTCACGGTGTAATGGATTTTACGTAACTTTCTCATCGCGACGTAGTAGGCTGATACCACAATGGTTGCCATCAGTGATATGGAGGCACCAATCTATTAAGAATAATTTATAATTCTCATTTACTGTTGTGTTGTCAAATTTTTATATTTTTTATATAATAGTTTGTTTTATGACTTACGAGGAGATCTGTGTTGTATTCGGTTCCACCGGTTAGAAACGGTGGGCGTGTAATTAGGAATGCTCCGAAAAGGTTAAAAAATGCTATGAAACAAAAAAATTATTTATTTATTATTTATAGAAGATAATTAAATTAGAAATGAACTTTGACCAGGATCATCAATTTTGATCAGAGTACTGAAGTTGACCATAGTAACATTTGGACCATGTAGAGGAATTTTTAATTTTTACCACAGTTAACTTTAGACTAGGGTCAAATTTTAATTGGGGTCAAATTTTGACCAGGGTCAACTTTTGACTAAAGTTTTACAATTTTAATGATAATTAAGTTTTTACTAAAGTCGTAAATTTTTAATCAGGTTCAATTTTTAACTAAAGGTAAAGTTTGGACTATGGTTCAAGTTTGTCTAGGGTGAACTTTTGACTAAGGTTGTCAAACTTTGACTAAGGTCGTCAAATTTTAACTACGGTCGTCAAATTTTGACTAAAGTCGTCAAATTTTTGACAAAGGTCAAATTTTGATCAGGGCGAACTTTTTGACTAAGGTTGTCAAAGTTTGACGAGGGCGAACTTTTGACTAAGGTTGTCAAGGTTTGACGAGGGTGAACTTTTGACCAAGGTTGTCAAATTTTGACTAAGGATGTCAAATTTTGACTAAGGATGTCAAATTTTGACTAAGGTCGTCAAATTTTTGACTAAGGTCGTCAAATTTTTGTGTAAGATCAAATTTTAACCGGGGCGAATTTTTGACTAAGGTTGTCAAAGTTTGACCAGGGCGACCTTTTGACTAAGGTTTATCAAATTTTGACTAAGGCGTTAAATTTTTGACTAAGGTCGTCAAATTTTTGACTAAGGTCAAATTTTGACCAGGATCACCTTTCGAGGAAAGGAGGAATTCTGACTAGGGTCAGATTTAGACAAGCTACAACTTTTGACTTGGTTTAAATTTTGATCCAAGTTTTAGAAAATTTTGACCTAAGGTCAAAAGTTGACCCAATTTTTTTTTTTAATTCTACTCTACTGTCAACTTACATATAAGAAGTGTAACAAAACCACACTTCTCATCTAAGAAAAAGTATCCAAATCCTATAGTGAAGAGAGTACCGCTGAAGTTAATAACCGTCGCATCCGCAACCGAGAGATACTTAAGAGCATAGAATCTCATTACAAGTATTGTCACCGCAACAAGACATGTGAGCTATCAAATATTAAAAATTACTCAAATTTTGAAGAAGAAAAAAAAGAAAAAATTTGAAATTTTAATAATAATTAATTACCACTAGGCCTAGTGATGTAAATATTTTCTGTCTCGTCGTACTTGGCGTCACATCTCCACTATCTTCATCTGTAACTTCCGTACTATCAAAGACTGATTGAAAAACATTAACTTTTTCAAAAATCCAATAGTACAAAATAAATGTACAAGCGATCGGAATTCTTGTTACATATTGCCAAAATAAAATAGTAAACGGATGATATCTTCCAATTAAATTTTTTGTTGCTATAAACGAAAGTGTAAAAAGGAGACCACTTGCGATAGCTGCTGGGATCCCAATGTATCGCTTCCAACCCTTATTAATCGCTTTATCTTGTTCTGATGGTCCTGAAATTTTATTCTTTTGTAGTGCTGTTAACTCCTGTCTCCTTGTCGCTTCCGGTTCTTCAGGATTTAGTTTTGTTTTAACTGATTCAGAAAAATCTTGAGATTTTCGAAGAAATTCAGTTAATTCCTGTGGATCTACAATTACTTCAGACCCAGGACGCGCTTTTACTTCCATCCCACTGACGAATAATATCGCTATAATTAATCACTCAATTAGATACCACTACCACCAATTACCTAAAACTGTTGGTCTAAAACTGAATTTTCTTATTTTTGAAGTTGAGCATTGATGTCTCATTGGATTGCAGTGTTATAAGTATTAAATAAAATCTGATTAACCTTGAATCACAGATACACCTGAATTTTTATCATTTAGGTAAATACTTCGATTGATTACTGATATTGACTAGTGCAAGATTGCTTTGAGAATTATTGAACAACCACTATTATCAGGTTAGACCAGAACTCCAATTTTTTTTTTTTTTTTTTTGAAAAAATAACAAACAATAAAATTGTAAACAAACTTTTTCGAATTTTTTTTTCAATGAGAAAATTCACGTTTTTCAATTATTTCTGTCGAAAATTGTTATATTTGGAAAATTTAAATTGTACGACAACGTCAGTTCCGCGCCGCACTATGCCGTAAGAATAAATCAAATTATACTACTTTTTAATATTATTTTATCCCGATTATCCGATTTACTCTAGAATTATTAAATAATTAATAATTTTTAACTAAAAAAACTGGTAATAATTATTTTAGTGTCCTTGGGACTCTAAGAATCCCGTTTTTAAAGCGATAACGAGCAGACTGTTTATTGCCATTTTGCAATATATGAGTGGTTGTTCAATAATTCTCAGAGCAACCTTGGACTAGTGAGTGAATGGTGATATAATAAGATAAGTGATGATAACAATGAGGGTATGAGATAAATACGGAAATTTAATAAAAGTGCTAAAAAGTATATTTTTTATAATAAATAACCACAGGAAAACCTTTGAAATTTAATTATTAAATGAATAATGAAAATGATTCAATTAAAATTTCTAATGTAAAGAGAAGGGTTATTTTGATGATGAAATGAATGAAGTATTAATTTCATTCATTTCCAATTCCAATTTGCAAAATTAAATTTTTGCACATCTGTTTCAAATATTTTGATTTGGATAGATAAATAACAAACTTTTGCTTTATTTGTTTTCATTTAAAGTTTCAAAAAAAATATTTTTCTCAAATTTTGAAGAAAAAAATCCGTTCTACGGCAAATTGAGGAATGACACCGCTTTATTACCCTTTAGATTAATTATTTCTAAAAATTATTGATTATTATTGATTCTAAATTTTATTATTTCAAAAAATTTTATTTAGCGATATTGCACATGTGTAGAGAGTAACATAGAGATACGATAGGTTGTAAGCAAATCAAAAATTTAAATTCATATATTCTATTTGATTTGTTGTTACAACTAAAATTATGCAGGGCCTTTTTTCAATATAGTTTTTGGTTTCCTCAATGAAAGTCAAAAATTTAAATTCAGCCAATCAAATGTGAATAAAATTTGAATAATTTTTTTTTATTTGGTTTGGCGCCAAAAAAATTTTTTTGTTTAAGCTTTAATGAAGTCTGGTTTTCGCCACCGTGTTGTCATTGCCATTTTTCAGGGCCGGAATTTCAGGGTCAAACTATTAAATCTATAGACTGAATTCAAATTTTTGAAATTTTTCAATTTAAAATTTTTTTTTGAATTTTTCAAATTAAAAATTTTTTTAATTTTTCAAATTTAAATTTTTTCTTTGAATTTTTCAAATTTTTCAAATTTTGAATTTTTATTTCAACCTTATTGAAAGACCTTGCATGTTTTTATGAGTATTGCACATAAATTTTATTATTTCTAAAAATACTATCAACTTAAATTTGGCAACAATATGAGAAAAATTCACATTATATAAATCTAAATAAAGCTTTCCTGAGAATCTCTGATACTGATGGCGATGAGGTTTTATAAATAAATACTGCTAAATTTCAATAATAATTTCTAAAAAATAATTATTTCTAAACTGAAATTTTCCAGAAGTAGTAGTACGAACTACATCGAGGAATTTGATTGGTTCAAAATTTCCATCAATTCATTTTTCCTTTCCCCTTCTTTTTCAATAGAAATCTTTCAATCGTCTCCTTGCCCGTAAATCTTCATTTCTAGCTTTCAACCAACTCCAATAGCTTGACACAACATAAATGAAATAAATAATAATAAAAATTCCCACTATAATTAAGGTAATTAGTATGACTGTTTTGTCCAGTGGCCATTGTCTGACAAAGGGTACAGGTATCCAAGAGCCATGGAGTACCACGTCACAAAAGGACAGGAAAATCCAACACCCAACACCTCGCTCAATTTCCTAAAAAAACAAAAAAATTTCAATTTTTCAATAATTATTTTGATCACCTTTGGCTTAGGTGTTAATTAAAGGACGTCCGGTAATTAATTAATTTTTATAATTTCCAAATTTTTCTCCACTCACTTCCCATGTAGAGTACAAGAGAAAGAAGCTAGGGATCAAATGAATGACTCTGATAGAAATAGACACAAGGAGCATTACTTTGTAATCTAGAAATGAAAATCAATAATAATTAATTTAACTTTTACACTATATTAATTATTGTATTTTAATTATAATAATTATATACTTAATACTTACATTCAGTAGGTTCAGGTGGATTAACCCATGGGAGATAGGGAACGTGAAGAAGAAAAATAAGCAAAAGTCCTGCTGCCGCCAGAAGATCATAGACCTTAAAACAAAAAAAAAGGATTAAAAAAAATGGTTATTTCATTTCTATTGTTTTCTTTTTTTGTTCAAAATTATCAGTGAAAGGGAAATTATGAAGAAAAAAAAAAGGAACAATGCGTGTGTTCCCAGTTGTAATTTAAAAATTAAAATCAAAATCTAGGGGTTAAGTACCGTTATTAATTGAACAGGGTTTGACTTTTATATCCTAATAAGGCCAACAATATATTTACGACAAATTACTTAATATCATTCAATATATGTAAAAAAATGTTTTTTTTTTTGTTTCTAACATTTTGACAAATTAAGGCACTCTGAGTCCTTTAATTTAAATCAATGTGTTAAATCCTGATTTGGAAATTTTTTAATGATTTATAACCCCTTCAAACCCAGCAGTGTTAAATGGTTAAGATTTTTTATTTTTTTATTTTTTGTATACTGTTTCACGAAATTTTAATACCGAAAATCTGAACCCGTTAAACAAGATTGAAAATCCAATCCCGCTAATCGGGTATCGAAACTCGGCATCGAAAATCGGTTCTTTTAAAAAATTCTTAAGCAATACTTTTCAAATTTTACTCCTCAAATCTAACTTTTCATTTTCAATTTTCACTCTTCAGTGGTGTTATGGTGAAACACTCCGCTCCTCTAACGCCCGTTCCATGCTTTTTCCAAAACCAGCTTTTTCAGCAAAATTTTCTTGAAAAAGTTTGAAAAATCAATCCATACTTTTCGTTGTCATTGCGTTTTTCACCCGTTGGTTGAAAACAGTTTTTTCTGAAAAAACAATACATACTTTTTCTTTTCATTGCGAACTCCGATCGTCGTGTGAAGTTGAACCGTCTGTCTCTACTTTTTTGGAAAAAGGTACGAAAAAAAATTTGAAAAAGTATATATTGCCATCCAATTTAGAGTACGTCATGACAACTTTATGAAAAAAGAAAACACGACGATTTGAAAAAGCATGANTTTAGAGTACGTCATGACAACTTTATGAAAAAAGAAAACACGACGATTTGAAAAAGCATGAAACGGGCGTAAATATTGAAAATTTTCAAAAAATGGGTTTGAAAAGTGCTGATTGCAAAGTGGTGAAACGCAGCCCTGGGCTGCATACCTTTTGACACTTAAATAAACTATGTAATAATCAATCAATTAATTTCACATTATATTTACACTTACTGATTACTATCTAGATACCAATTATACTANTCCTCAAATCTAACTTTTCATTTTCAATTTTCACTCTTCAGTGGTGCTATGGTGAAACACTCCGCTCCTCTAACGCCCGTTCCATGCTTTTTCCAAAACCTGCTTTTTCAGCAAAATTTTCTTGAAAAAGTTTGAAAAATCAATCCATACTTTTCGTTGTCATTGCGTTTTTCACCCGTTGGTTGAAAAAAGTTTTTTCTGAAAAAACAATACATACTTTTTCTTTTCATTGCGAACTCCGATCGTCGTGTGAAGTTGAACCGTCTGTCTCTACTTTTTTGGAAAAAGGTACGAAAAAAAATTTGAAAAAGTATGTATTGCCATCCAATTTAGAGTACGTCATGACAACTTTATGAAAAAAGAAAACACGATGATTTGAAAAAGCATGAAACGGGCGTAAATGTTGAAAATTTTCAAAAAATGGGTTTGAAAAGTGCTGATTGCAAAGTGGTGAAACGCAGCCCTGGGCTGCATATCTTTTGACACTTAAATAAACCTATGTAATAATCAATCAATTAATTTCACATTATATTTACACTTACTGATTACTATCTAGATACCAATTATACTAAATTAAGTTTAAGTTTGTGAAAATTGTTGAAATAAGTGTAAAATAATACCTTCAAAAAACTTTATTCCATCAAAAAAAATCTTACAAAATTTATTTCAAAGTTTATTAGCAGCTAATAGAAGCGTAGAATTAAAAAAAAAAATTTCTTTTTTTTAAAGACGAAATTTCGGTGACGGATTTTAGGGGTCGAATTTCGGCGTTAGTTTTTCGAGATCGGATTTTCGCGCACCGTATTTCCTGACGCCAGATCTTACACAACACAAAAAATCTTTATAACCTATTACGTTAAAAAAAAAATTTCCAAAGAACAATGATGTCTTCTTGATGAATATATATTTTTTTCTTCCACAGTCAGATAACCCTTCCGCCGTGCAAATGTCATTTCCTGATATTCGCATGAGCAACAAACCATGAGAAAGGTGATTACTAATTAGGATTGC
Organism: Holacanthella duospinosa; assembly: GCA_002738285.1. Taxonomy (NCBI): domain Eukaryota; kingdom Metazoa; phylum Arthropoda; class Collembola; order Poduromorpha; family Neanuridae; genus Holacanthella; species Holacanthella duospinosa. The sequence continues at coordinate 18,644 of NIPM01000522.1, forward strand.
AAATATTTACTCAATAAATTATCATTTCTATTCTGTTAGGATTTGGAAGGAAATTACTTTATCAGATTTTAGATTTGACATATGAAACCATTAATATAGAAAATGACGCGTGGGTGTTTTGGGCAGGGTCGCCAAAAAAAAATATAACAAATTTTCGTTGTGACACCATGAGGTTCATGGACTCCTCCAAAGACTTCAACCGTCTCCTGCTGTTTGACATTCGGCTCAGAGCTCAAAGCCTTGATAACAGTAGAATCAGCCAAAAAAAACAAGCAGAACACAAAAAAAAAAAATTTTATATCATTTACACAAATTTTATCCAAAACGTAGAAATTTTTAATCAAAATTTTCATCTTTTCATGCCATTTGGTGTTCATTTTTAATGAAAAATGAATCTGGAGAAGCTAAAAAACCTCTCAATGACCAATGACCAATGACCATCATAAAGTTGNTTCGGCTCAGAGCTCAAAGCCTTGATAACAGTAGAATCAGCCAAAAAAAACAAGCAGAACACAAAAAAAAAAATTTTATATCATTTACACAAATTTTATCCAAAACGTAGAAATTTTTAATCAAAATTTTCATCTTTTCATGCCATTTGGTGTTCAATTTTAATGAAAAATGAATCTGGAGAAGCTAAAAAACCTCTCAATGACCAATGACCAATGACCATCATAAAGTTGNTTTTAATGAAAAATGAATCTGGAGAAGCTAAAAAACCTCTCAATGACCAATGACCAATGACCATCATAAAGTTGGTGTAATTTGAGTCAATTTCAATTATCATCTTCATCACTAAAGTACCTTACCCTTCAACCCTTTGAGTAGAAAAGTGGTAATAAAAACCGAAAGTTTATTTACATTGAATGAGAGATGATTGTAGAGTCGAGTCACGACGTCGTCATCTTCCCCTAAAAAACATGGAATCCTTCGATGAAACAAAAGATTATGTAAATTTCTCATCATCACTACTTTAGTTGTAGACATAATATTGGTGAAGCGGTGGCGGCAGCGTGATTCTTGATGATAATGAATGATAATACTTAGAAAATGATTGTATGTTTTTTTTTTTNGATGATTGTAGAGTCGAGTCACGACGTCGTCATCTTCCCCTAAAAAACATGGAATCCTTCGATGAAACAAAAGATTATGTAAATTTCTCATCATCACTACTTTAGTTGTAGACATAATATTGGTGAAGCGGTGGCGGCAGCGTGATTCTTGATGATAATGAATGATAATACTTAGAAAATGATTGTATGTTTTTTTTTTTTTTATAAAAAAAAATATCCGTTTTTGGGCTCAACACTGGTCTTTAGAAGCTTAGATTGATTCTGATTGGTCTAAATTTGATTGTTTTTATAAAANGCGGTGGCGGCAGCGTGATTCTTGATGATAATGAATGATAATACTTAGAAAATGATTGTATGTTTTTTTTTTTATAAAAAAAAATATCCATTTTTGGGCTCAACACTGGTCTTTAGAAGCTTAGATTGATTCTGATTGGTCTAAATTTGATTGTTTTTATAAAAACCTTCTTGCTCGAGACACGCCCTTGTATTGAAATTTGAAATGTAGCCAACTGACATGACATGTCATGTCAGTTGGAGTCTTCTGGAATTTTCATCAGAATTTCAAAAAAAAAAAGATAATAACTGACATGTAGCTGAAATTTAAGAACTGAAAAACTAACGATGACATTGAAAGATATTCCTGTCAGTTTACACCTACGACTATGACTAAAAGACCACCATCCGTGCTCTATAAAACAGATCATTTTGACAAGAATAATGAAAAGTTAGGAGATTTTTTTTTGAAAAGTTAGAAATTTTTTTTTGAAAAGTTAGAAAATTTTGAAAAAATTTAAAAAAATTACTAAATTTTGAAATTTTGAAAAAATATTTATTAAATTACTAAGTTTGAAAACGGTAATCCCTAACTACACAATAAAATGAAAAATTTAAGCAAAAGAGAATAGAAATTTATTTAANAAAAAAATTACTAAATTTTGAAATTTTGAAAAAATATTTATTAAATTACTAAAGTTTGAAAACGGTAATCCCTAACTACACAATAAAATGAAAAATTTAAGCAAAAGAGAATAGAAATTTATTTAATAGAACATAACAATAGCTAATAATAGCCTCATAAGCTAAATTTAACAAATTTGGCAAAAGGAGAAAGAAAGAAAATAAGTTCAAAACATCACAAAATTTGGAAAAAAAATAACAATAATTTTTTTTTTTGCTTAAATTGTGAGACAGATGTTAGAAATTAGTGGGTCAGCTTGAAAACTTTCAAATTAAAGAAATTCATAATCTTTAAGATCTTGTTGACGTGCTATTATAATAGACTGTGTCAAAGAAAAAAACTCATAAATTAAGATCATAATAGTAAAAGTCAATTGAAAAAAACAAAAAATTTTTTTTTTTTTTTTTTTGCAAAAGAAAAATGTAAAACTGACGCCAGAGTAATATGTCTTCTTGTTGTCATTTTTTCAAGGTTAATCCATCCCTATTTTACCACTTAACAAATTTATACTAACAAAACAAGATTTTTATAAAGATAAGATCTACTTTAATGGCTCATAATACAAAATTATATAATTTTCTATAAAAAGTTTTAAAAATATTGACGTCATAAGAAAAAGAAAAAAAAAAATTTTTTTTTTTTTAATATTTTTTCAATAATTTATAACAAAAAAAAAACGAAAAAATCATAGTTACCACTAACATTAAATGAATTTGTGCAAATTTCTTACCATTGAAATTATGGCGATGTTCCTGGCACCTTCTTTAAGTTCCCAATAGCCACAACAGCTTTTGACTAGTGTCATGATATGGCCTTTGTAAAAAAAAAATTAGTTCCAAATTTTGAAAATTTTTGATCCTAAAATGTCCAAAATCGTCAGATTTTTATCAACTAATCAAAAAATTTTCTTCCAAATTCCATAGTGGTTGGCTTCATACTTTGTCACAAATTATAAATAAGTAAATTTTTTAACACAATTAAAAAATTTTTTTACACAATTAAAATTTTTTTTATACAATTCGTATTGTTGAGAGTTTTAGCTCCAATGATGGTTTGATTATTGTTTTTCGTCTTCCTCTTCACAGATCACAAACAAAACAAAAAAAAAAGTTTAAAAAAAAATTCTAAGTAGCCGAATTTTTTTTTCAATAATTTTTGCAAAAAATTGTCAAATTAAACACAAAAAATAGTGATTTTCATTAAAATTGCACATTCGAAAGTAAGAAATTATAGTTTACAGGTAAACAAAAAAAAACTCCAATAATTGACTTTTATTACTTAACGAGAGCAGCCCATAACCTAACGAAGGAACCACAAAACCAGATGCCACAGAAATGGGAATGGGAATAAAGGGTTAGAAATGGGTTGATAAAATTTGCACTTTTAGCAATAGTGTAGTACATTTAACACAATGTTATAGATAGATACTGATGTGTCTGTTTGTGCAAAAAAAAAAACTGATTTCGCATCATTTACTTCAGTAAATAATAAGTCTTGTGCCTGCCTGAGAATATCTTCCAAACTGAACTGATTAGCACACAAGGAGCAGCACGAGCTTGATGATGCATATGCGTGATAATGTTCCAAAAAAAAAAAAAAAAATTTTTTTTTTGCAAAATTCTTAGTGCAAATCTGGAATTCAATTTGAAAAAAAAAATTATCGTTTATCAGACGCCTGGTTCCTTTTTTTTTGTTTAAATACCAATAGACGCGGAAGAAATAAACACAAGTGAAAAAGTTTACACAGTGTCCACTGCGTCTACCTCAGGCACTTCAAATCTGAAGAAGAGGATTATGTTACTATATGTTCTCAAAAATTTGCAACAATGAGTGATGACTGGTGATTTCTAATCTATTGTTTCGTGAGTAGAGCCAATCAATTGTTGTTACCACATGATTAACTTCCTCTACCAGTAGAGTATAATAGAACTAGTAGTGTTAATTGTAATTCTCATAGATTTTCTTTTTTTTTCTTTTTTCACAGGTGAGTCGTCCTTGGACTGCTCGATGAGTACTAATGTGCTAGACAACTGTTCGAGGAACCACAAAAATTACTTATACTACTCATTCAGACCTTATTTGAGAAGACCATAGAGTGAATGTTACCAAAATTCTACTGGACCCCCTGCTAGTACTCAACTGACAGATTTTTTGGATAAGTAAGTGGTATTGGGATGTTCTCCGAAGAAAGTTAGAAACCTGGTTCATGTTTTTTTTTGGGCTTATATGGGTGACTTAGTATCTAGGGCTTGACATTTTGGGTTGGTCTACCCTAAGACTAAGACTAAAACTAAGACTGTGGTGAGTAAGCTATATGAAAGGCGATGAATAATAATGATACGACTATGGCCTTGGGCTAATTTTTTTTTTTTTTTTAGTTTCTAACCGTATGGGTTCCATATTGGTAATCTAAAAACCGAACCGAAGGTCTTCAGTAGATCCTAAGGTAAATATAACCTTGGTAGTCACCAAAACTATATGATTATCATCATCACATAATGAATAGTTTTTTTTTCTCCTATGGTTCCTACCGAAATTTTTATTATTAGTGAAAGTTGAAACGAAAAAACACCCGTCGAACTGACGCCGTTGTCAACCAGTTTCCTTGTAGAATCAATCTGTGAATGTCATTAGTTTTTTTTTCTTTTTTGTACCCAGGAGGTTCAAATTTCAAAATTATGCAGCTGTTGAGAGACAGAGAGACATTTAGTAGACTGGTTTGGGTATCAAATACTTTTAGTTTTGGTCATTGAGTCATGCTCATGAGTCATGAGGTATAGTGACTCTTGATTTTTTGTACTATTAGTATTAGGTAGTAGGTACTAATTTTATAAATGGCTTGGGATCATGAGTCAATGACTCCTCTGATGTTAATTTATATTTGAGTGAGAGTCATATGAGTCAAGAGTCGGACTGACTCTCAGTGACTCAGAGTTATGACTCACTAGATACAAAAACAATAGATGTTAGATTTTATTATGAATTATTATAGCATAATTAATTCAAATACTAATGAGAATATCTCTCATGATGAGTCATGAGAGTCATGGATTATGACTCATCATGACTCAGGGTCACGATGAAGTCATAAGTTGTCTGACTCAAAGATCATGACACCATCAGTGATTGCGATTTCCTCACTGAGAGTCAGAGTTACTAATTTCAAACTAATTCAGAGCCATGAGTCATTGAATACTTTGTGACTCTTTGCTTGAGTCAGAGTCAGCAAACTTAATAAATGACTCAAAAGCATGACTCACTAAAGTTCCAAAAAATCTGTAATAACCTTAAATTTTAAATTAAAATAAATACATAACATACAAATNAATGATGAGTCATGAGAGTCATGGATTATGACTCATCATGACTCAGGGTCACGATGAAGTCTTAAGTTGTCTGACTCAAAGATCATGACACCATCAGTGATTGCGATTTCCTCACTGAGAGTCAGAGTTACTAATTTCAAACTAATTCAGAGCCATGACTCATTGAATACTTTGTGACTCTTTGCTTGAGTCAGAGTCAGCAAACTTAATAAATGACTCAAAATCATGACTCACTAAAGTTCCAAAAAATCTGTAATAACCTTAAATTTTAAATTAAAATAAATACATAACATACAAATTTAGAATTCTAAGTCACTAAATCATGACTCACGAGTCACAATCACAGTAAAAAGAGTTACCTGACTCAGATTCATATGGCTCAATAAGACCCTATTCCCTACTGAAGAGAGGAATTCACAAAGTTGATATGAATCTCAAAAATGCCGAGCGAGAACATGAGTCACATGACTCTGAGTCATCATGACTCTGATTCATCATACCACTCTTAAGTGATTGAGGATTCTAGGTTGCAAGATTTGGTTATATATTTGAAAAATTTTAAATTTTGAATCTAATTTTCACTCTCATTCGCAAAAAATCGTTAGATTTTTGACAAAAAAATTTCCAATCTCTGTTTTTTGTTATTTGCGATGACGGGTTTAGGAGAAGATAAATTTGGTGGTTCCTTTCGACCCGATTATATATATATAAAAATCATAGGAATTTTTGGCTGATCTCTCTTCTGCAGCCCACACATGACAAAAGGAAGTTTTAAATCTGCGATTTATATGCAAAGTTTATGGAGATTAAGATACTCTCCTTAAGGATTTCTATGCAAATGCTCAACTATTACTATGAAGTTTCATAAAAAGTGGGACTGTTGCTAATGTAAATGTTGATCTACACGATGAGAAAACATTTATTCCCATAACAAGAGTTTAGGACTCTCACTCCCACTATATTCCACCCCCGATATTATTAAACAATAAAACATGATTTCTAAAATTTTAAAAAATTGCAAAAAAATTACATCTATCTTCACCCTTTTAATGACATAAAAGTGTAAAAAAAATTCCTAAATTTTGCCCACTGATGTAATATTTTTCATTTCAAGGGGAGACTCACCGTCCGCTAAAACCCTACTCCTGCAAAAGGCTAAACGACGAAAATGGCCAACACCCTTCTTCATCTGTTCACCTTTTATGTACTTTTGAGCATTCACCACATCCGCCTCGGTGAATTACTAACTTGATTCGTCACCTTATTAAACATTAGCTTTATCACCCAAATTTAGAAAAATGTATACACTTTTTTTGAAAAATTTGCAAAAATTTAACTCTTTCATTTTATATTTTTCACCCTCATTATTGATTTCCAGAACAGCTGTGCCACTTTTTTTATATCTAAAATTAAAATTCCACATGAAACTTCAACAAGAATGATTATATAACAAGTCAAAAGAGCTTATAACCTAAATCTTTGCAATTTTTTTTCGCACACAGACACACACATTGAAGAAGGTAAATCAATGTCAATTAGTCTTAAAAAATTTTTCACTTGCCTTGAGTCAACGATCAATAAATTGCAAAAAAAAATTGTTTTTTTCGAAGCGTGGGAGAATCTTGCTTCATCAGATAACAATTTCGTGATAAATTCTTCCGGATTGTTGTGAGGCCTCAAAGCCCAAGGGATGTCATTATTACATCAAAAAAACAGAAATTATTACCTAAATTGGCAAAAAGTTTTTCAAAATTTGGCAATCAGTGGTGACAAATCGGTTATTATAACCTTATGGTCAAGCATGTGACAATCACTCAGCAAAGAAAAAACAAAGTACAAATTCGCAAAAAAAAAGTACAAATTCGCAAAAAAAAAAAAAAATAAAATAAATTCAGAACCTGTCATTACAATAAATTACAACAATGTACAATGTACATAATAAATTAATAAGTCTTGCTGAATCCAAGACCTTAGAAGCAAAATATTCTTCAGTGCAAAAAAAAAAATTTTTTTTTGTCTTTGCATTTTGCTATTAAAAATAGTGCAAAATAATTTTTGCAAAGATTCATAATAAAATAGCTACGATTCACTGCTTCCTCTGATTACTATACAGCGTTGCTGACGTAGGGTGAAGTCATTATGAATGTTTTCAGTTTCCAAAGCGCTCAAGAGAATCATCTTCGTTTTCTGCAACGAAGCATTCATTGCAAAAAAAAAAATAAAAATTTTTTTTTTTTGCACGAACTTATTAATTTTGAGTTTTGACAAGAAGGAAACAATAAGACATTTTGCCAAAAAATCTTCCTTTTATAGCTAATAGAGATAGTAGAGATTAAAATAATTTTTCAAATAGAGAAAACATGTGTTTGCAAATTTTTTTTTAACACTACTACAGTATCACCAACTTTTGCAAAGAAATAGACCCAAAAGGCATTATTTATTATTAGGTATTATTAATTCCGCAACAATATTTGTAATTATTAAAATAAAAGAAAATAATAATTTCACTATTTTTTGCCAATAAACAGATTTCCTCTCGATTTCTATAAACTTTCAAGTTTTTATGACATTAATCAATTGAATCTAATCAAGATAAAATAGATGGTAAATAAATATGAAGATTAAATTCACTACTTAATTTTCGCAAAAGTTACTCTTTCAAAACTGCTTAAATTTTCATATTTTTTAAACTTTCTTTCCTAATTTTTAAAATGGTAATAATTCATCTTTTATTCAAAATACGTAGTAGTAGTTTGCAAAAAATTAATCATTATTCAAATTCATCTAGTAAACAGTTGCAAAAAATTTCAATTTGAATCCTAATTATCATTGACTTTCTCTGTCACTTTGGCGGAAAAATAAATTAGCTTCCTTAATTGTTGCCAATTGTTAGTAGGTGGTGAAAGTTTGTGACATAAATTTAGTAATGAAAAATGATTCAAAAATTATTTCTAATTGCAAAAAAAAAATTTTGAATGTTATATTTATAAAAAGTACATAATGAAAAGAAAAAAATCTAAAAAAGGGCAGATTAATATGCCAAATTGCAAATTTTACCACACTAATAGTACTACCGTACCGTACCATCACCAATCAATCATATTGCTTTAACGGATTGGTAAATTTGTATCCTTTATTTTATTTTTTTTTTAATTAGAAACTCAACAATGTAGCGATATAGAGACAACAACTGAAGAGATAAAATTTACCTGACTCATCTCAATCAACAATGTGTTTACCTTGTAAATTCTCTTGTCAGTATGAAACAATTGATTTACAAAAATGGTAATGTTGATAATTAAGATTTACAAAAAGGGTTGACAGGTTGTTAGTAAAAATACTTATAGCTCATTGGCTCATAGTTTATATTATTGTTTTTGCAAATTTTTTTTTGCTAGTATTATTACCTTCTAAATCTAAACCTTGCAAAAATATAAGTGCAAACTCATCTGTGGTTTTCCAACCACAGTGTGAGATTGAAAAAAAAAAAAAAATTAACAACGGTAACTTTACAATTAACAATAATTAAATAATAAGAATTAGATTATAATTAAAAAAAAATTAATTAATTATTTCCACTTGCCCATTGTTGTGATTGTGAATTTAAAATTTTTTAAATTCGCAATAGTCTCTTATTCAGTTTACAAATAACTCACCTTTAATTTTACCCTACAAACTTAAAAATTTATAAAATTATAAAAAAATTTGCAAAAAATTATGATTTTTTTTTGTTTCTTTCGTTATATAAATTTTTTTAATTACTAAATTTTTCCTAATTAAAATTTAACCAGTAGCACATAGACATAACCCTTAGAACTCTGTCGTGAGGACAGAAAACACAATCTGCTACATTTGACTCGAGGCTAAACAATAATACTCGACAACAATGTAAAGTTATTTGGCACATGGATCTTTTTGCCTTACTCCTACGTCCTACCAGTTGAAGTTTAGTCTCTGTCAGTGATAGTCCTCAACTCTCATCATTCCTAAATAAACTTTACAAAAAATTTGCAATATTTTTACATTTGCAAAAAAAAAAATAAAAAAAAAAAAAAAAANTGCTACTTGATTCCAAATCACATGCAAATTTAAGCTAAACAGTTTTCATGACCTTTGAGAGTTCATGAAAAAAAAGTCGTATTTCTTGTATTTTTGGTGATCTTTCTCCATCTTTACGGATCTCAGAGACACACGACATGGCACACAGTAGTTGTTGGTGACTTGTGACAAACCCAATGAACCTGTTGCCTGTAAGTTTCAAAATCCTTACTACCATTCAAAATTACTCTAACAACAGATGTAATTTCAAACTATTTTTAGATTCTAATTTCATTTTTTGGCAGTTAATCTGCTAATTCTATTTCCGCATAAACATAAACTTGACTTTTTACTCATGCAAAAGTCAAGTTTCTCTGACATGGCGGGAGCTTGTTGAATGATTTGTAAATGGAACTTGTTTCTAAACACATCCCCAAAAAAAAAGTTATCCAAAATGTTAAAAATTACTGAACTTTTGACTCTCTCACTGAAAAAACATCCCCCTCCCCAAAAAAAAAAAAAAAAAAAAAAAAAAAAAAAAAAAAAAAAAAAATATCCAAAATTTATAATCTCAAATATTCATTTTGGCATATTATGTGACTTTTTTAAATCCTGACAGTAGATTTTCAAACTAAACTTCCGTATTTTAACACTCTTCATAAATAATAAGAGTCAAAGGGAAGTCATCCACTCATCAGTATCAGTTATTATCAGAAAAAACTTACACTTCTCATATGAGCATGTGACACACGTGGAGACACTATTTATAATTTATTACCAAAATTTCATATAAAGATAACAGAGTTGTCAGATTTATAATTTTGTAATTTTGTCCTCATTTTTTTTCTTCTTATAGTTACATAGCTCATATAGCTTCCTGTATTGAGCTAAACAAAGTTTCATAAACTCACGGAAAGAGTTTTAAGTATTAAATAATAAGTTTTATTTATTATTGCAAAAATATTTTGCAAAAATATTCTTATTAGCAGCATTAGGCTAATATTTTTGAACTTTTCAGAGTTATATAATAATAATAGTTATTAATTCACCTAGTGGTAAAAATAATAGTAATTATTATTATAACGTCATTTTTTTTTATATGTATAATTTATTCATACATTTCCACCCTATTTATTATCCAGTAGGATGCTATTATTGTTATCTACATAAAAGCACTTCCGTTTTTGCTCATTTTTTTTATATAGGACTATTTTATTTTTACTTAACGCCTACGTTAAGCTTAGTTAACTATTACTCAATTTTTATTTTGATACAAAAAAAACATATACAAACTGAAAGGAAAAGTATAAATTTGATTATTCATACTGCTCCTGGTCATAGGGTAATTGGAATAATAATAAGCTCACGTATTATATTATATTAATTTAATATTTACCTTCGTAGTGGCGTAATATTCATTATAAATTCTTGTCTCCAACCTCTAAGACTTTATTACAACAATACGGAAAAGTTTTTTTTTTTTTTGTATAGATTACATTTAACAATTAATGCAAAACGGTGGTAACTGAAGGATTTCGTTTCCTAGCTTGTACCTATTATTCCTAATCTATTCATAATTTAAAAAAAATTTCACTTTCCTTTAAAGTAACCACGAAACATTTGACTTGTGTAGTCTGTAGTGTGAATAAAAATTCTTTAAAACAATTAGAATCAATTTTGGATAGTTGGCAACACTGGGAGAAATCAGTAGTGGGAAAAGTACGAAAAATAGGGTTAAAAATCGTTTTTTTTTTTCATGTTCACTTATTATTGTTTATTGGTTTCATTTGGCTCTTTGCAGAAGAGTTAATAATATGTACTTGCCTCGGGTTCAATTTAATGCAATTTGCTCAAGCGGAGCAAAAATATTAGGACAAGGATATTTATTATTGGAATTTTTAATTTAAAAAAAAAGTTTTTTTTTTCCGTTTCATGATATAATTTTACACATTATTGTTGATCAAAAAATTTTCATTCCATCAAGTATTTNTTTTTTTTTTCCGTTTCATGATATAATTTTACACATTATTGTTGATCAAAAAATTTTCATTCCATCAAGTATTTTCTGAATGAGTACGTTACAACGTGGTGATTGGATTTCCGTCTTTTCGTTCAGGTGTAATAAAAATTACCGTAAGAAGCTCTCATACATGACGAAAGCGTGTGAATTTTTTTTTGTCAAAATTACAGCAAGATTTATTAAACCGTTGTCATAGACTGGGGTCAGTGTTAATTTAGGAAGGTGTGCTTAATGTAAATTATTTACGCTTATATTCTCAATTTGGAACACATTTTAAATAATTGACAAGCAAGTTAGATAGGCTTAAACCTAATTTCAAAAGAATCAATCCANTAAATTATTTACGCTTATATTCTCAATTTGGAACACATTTTAAATAATTGACAAGCAAGTTAGATAGGCTTAAACCTAATTTCAAAAGAATCAATCCACAGAACTGTTGATAATTCACATTGAATTTGGCAACAGCGCACCACGTCAACATGGTATTTTTGCAAAAAAAAATTCCCAAAAAAAAAATTTTTTTTTTTTAAATAATTTATGGACACGCCAACTCAGAATAATTGATGAGTTTGAACTCTATTGTCCTTACAAATTCAACTTGACCTCGAGTTATGAAANACGCCAACTCAGAATAATTGATGAGTTTGAACTCTATTGTCCTTACAAATTCAACTTGACCTCGAGTTATGAAAGTTGTTAACATTTGAAATTATTATTCCAAATTAAGTTACGATTATAGTGTATAAATTTGTAACAGTTTAAAAATTAGTAAAACCTTACCTATCCGGTTAATTTATCGACACAATTTTTTCGGATTTCATTAAAATTACATTTATGTCGTGGTTTGATTGGTCAAAGAGGCGGTAAACTGATCATCGATCAAGTTTCATTATTTCTTTGACTATTATTACTTACACCTCCATATTTCCTAAAATTTTGCAATTTTTTTTCTTCTATGTAATCGTTTTAGCCGACACTTGTAATCATCCTTATGCCAAAAAAAAAAAAAAATTGTGAGTTAATTTTACAAATTACTATGGGTGAGGGTTTTTCATTATTATTCTTTATATTTATAATAGAGATTTTTGTTTATTATCTTTAAAGTCTCCTTTGTAGATTTTTCTACTCAAGGTAACCTAATCTTGTAAATTGGTCTAACCCAATTCTTGTGAAAACTTAAAAATCATAAACCATCTCTTCAAGATGGTTCATGAATCATGAACCATCTTGAACCAAAAATTTTTTTTTCGCAATGAATACCATGAATCATGATATTCATTGCGAAAAAAAAAAATTTTTTTTTTGGCATAATGAAAAATGATCTGTCGGATGAATATTGTTACCTGCCTTGTAAAATTTCAATNTAAACCATCTCTTCAAGATGGTTCATGAATCATGAACCATCTTGAACCAAAAATTTTTTTTTCGCAATGAATATCATGAATCATGATATTCATTGCGAAAAAAAAATTTTTTTTTTTTGGCATAATGAAAAATGATCTGTCGGATGAATATTGTTACCTGCTTTGTAAAATTTCAATTCTCACGATTATTCTAATGTTAGCTTTCGCTTTGCATCAGTTGAAACAAATGGTAGTTGGTGTAAGTAAACCGATATGAAAGTTTCATGTCATGGCATACACCCAGCAGTAGTGTTTTCTTTATAATAATTGACCTTGTCCATCACTTTTAGTAACTGCACGACTCATGATTAACTTATATGATTACATAGTACAAAAGAAATCAAAATAGCGTGAGTACAAAAATGGAGTACTTTTGGCAATACAATCACTATTTCAGCTATGAGAATATGAAAATTTCTTATTATCATTTTGATAAATCAGGGGTGGACATGACATGAATTAACATAGTATAATGAGTTTCCCTTTCAAAATTTTTTTATAATTTTACACTCCCCCCCGCTATATGGTTCTCAATGGCTATGACTCAATGACTCAGAGTCATGGCTCATCAGTCTTCGACTTCTGTGAATTGGGTCAGATTTAATTCGTTTCTGTAAGCTAATTCCTAATGTGATATTTTTGCCTCACTGAGTCATGAGTTATGAGTCAGAGTCACATGGCCAAAACGGAGTCACGAGTCATAGTCACATGACCAGGATGGAGTCACGAGTCAGAGTCAAATGACTAGGACGTAGCCACGAGTCAGAGTAACATGGCCAGGAGGTAGTCACGAGTCAGAGTAACATGACCAGGACGGAGAGTCATGAGTCAGAGTCACATGAAGAGGATGGAGAGTCACGAGTCAGAGTCAAATGACTAGGAAGTAGTCACGAGTCTTAGTCACATGGCCAGCACGGAGAGTCATGAGTCAGAGTCACATGGGCAGGACGGAAAGTCACGAGTCAGAGTCACATGGACAGAACGGAGTCACGGGTCATAGTCACATGACTCAGAGGTATGATCCATGACTCACGACCCAATGATTGGAATTTATAATAAAAATTATAGGTAATTAAAGTGAAGTCTGCATACAGTGACTCCAGGTGTAGAGGAACTCTGGCTTTAGCAAACCATGCATTGGCTACAGTTAGTTCCTGCCAAACAAATGTGAGAATACACTGGCTCAAGTATATTAGAATCCACAATGAATGAATTACTGAATTGAGTCATCATTGTCTATCATTCCAAAAATTAGTGACTCTGACTCGATCCAATAACTGAAAGTCACTGAATGAGTCATGAATCTGACTCGCCTGACTCTGAAAAAGTAAAAGTAATAAGAATCTTATAAATAGCTTACAACACACACACATTACACAAAAGTACCCCAAAATTTCACCACAAAAATTTCAACACCTGTCACCAAAGGGATAAAAAATGCAAGTATTTTTTTTTTCATTTCACAAGAGAAAAAACATATCCTTCATTAAGTTACCTGTCACCGGAAGAGAGGAAGTTAAAGTAACTTTTCTCTCTACATCTCACTAATTATAATTTAGAATGAAGAAAACGTTAGTGAGTTAATTCTACAATTAAATTTCCCATTTGATTCATTAGACTTAATGGATGGTTTAGAACAAAAGAAATTTTGTTCATAAGTTTTACCATTAATTCAAGTTCATTGGCTTCAGCGTCTTACCGTTTTCCCACCAACTTCCTCTTCCTAACTACTTCATCAGTTTCCCTTTCATTTTTTTTTTATTTCTATCTCAAAATTCAATAATTGCTTCAGAAGCACAAGACTTGTCTTTTTCTAAAGTTCAAATCGTATCAGTAGTATCAATCATCAAATTTTTTAATAATAAACAACTACTCCAAAGACTATCACGATGGTCGTGGGAGTCTTATATAGTAGAAAACCTTGTTGATCATAATGATGATTATATAGACTTGAGTTACAACAATTACATCAGTTGTTGAGAAAAGTGAATCTTGGTTATTCACAAAAAAAAAATAAATAAAAAAAAATACCCACTTTTACTGTACTTTTTTGATAATTCTTTTTTGATAAGAGTAACCCTTTCATTCAATATAATTTTAAATTCTATAGGTCTCTCGAACTAACGGTAAGAAGTCTCTCGTTAAAATTCAGATACCATTGTGAGTAAAAATTGAGAATAAGAATTGAGTACTAAGAAATCTTGTCCAGCCACTTCATTCGAATGTCATGATTAACTCAATTCAAAAGGTGTGTACTGTACTATTATGATTTGCTGGTACTTCATCGTTCAGTCATGACATGAATATTAAATTCAATCTAACTGTACTAATTTTGCAAAAAAAAATGAAACAACAATTTATTATTATTGTGTCGATGAGACTACTTCGAATCTGACGAGACATGTTTGATAATTCTCACTTGCAAAAATATCGATTTTGTACGAATCCCTGTACTTAACGACATTAGTAGCCATAATTGCAAAAATAAAAAAATAAAGAAAATTAACACCCAATGAAAAGAAAGTCGTTTACCGTTGATTCTTTCTAAATAATTCTCAAAAGTTGCAAAAAAAAAAAAANACACCCAATGAAAAGAAAGTCGTTTACCGTTGATTCTTTCTAAATAATTCTCAAAAGTTGCAAAAAAAAAAAATAAATAAATAAATTTTTGAAATTTGCAAATTATGTTTGTTTCACAATTTAATACAATAATTTTCTTTTTCTTTACAGAAAATCTTCCTGTTTTACAACTGAAAAAAAAAAGTTTAGACAGCTTCTCTACAACAGCAGCGGAAGCTCTCAAGCGCACATTTTTTTTACTGCTAACTGTTGAGTTGCAAGTCGCAACACTTGCGACGAATCGCGAAACCACGCAGAGTTACAACAATAGAGAACATCCTCCAATTGAAATTGCGTAAAAAAGGTGTTTGTTGTTGTCTTCTTTAAATTATTATTCTGTCTATTCTTTTCCTTCAAAAAAAAAAATAACAATACTCAAGCGAGACCGGAATCTTCATTCTTATCATCCTATTCGTATAAAGGATTAATTTGCAGGAAGAAAAATACCGTTATTTGCGAATTTGAACTCTGATTTTACTCGTGCATGAGATTACATTCACTTACTTGTCTTTCTTCAATATATTTCCTTCTTCCATGTCTTCTGAAACTCCATGTGAGTTGTTGATGGGAGTAGTAATTGTTGTAAATTTCCATTAATTTCCAATAATTTTTCTATCTTCAGTGGTTCCCGGAAGGAAGTAGAAGTAAAAGAGAAAAATTTTTTTTCAACTTTTTTTTGCAACTATTTTGCATAAACTTGACATTTCTCACGAAATTGAAAGTAAATTAATTGGCCTAACTGTGAAGAAGATTGAGTTGAACTCGTCGTGAATCCAGTTTCATCGGGGTCAATCAAAATGCCAGCAGAATGGGAAGGTGAATTTTGGCAACATGAGCATCTCAATTCTGCTTCATCTGAGGTACCTAGAAGAACAAAAAAAAAAGTTGCCAAATTAATAAATACGAATATCATTACTTGGAAGCTAAAGGTAAAACTTATTAATTTTACATTAATTGAATCATTCCAGAGAAATTACAACAATAAGTCCAACGGCATCACACTCCGCCCACCACTTTACAATGCTGAAGATTATATTGCTGCTCTCAAACTTCTTTTTTCATCCCATTGTCATCATCCAACGTCGTCACTTCAGAAAGTTAAAAATAATTCTGTTTTGATTGAACATGCTTCAACAGTTGGTCAACAGAGTAATTCATCATCACCGAAAAATAGTCGTGATCGAGTCTTTCCAGAAACCCCACCTGAAATGAGTATGAGGAAATTTCTTAATGGAAGTGAACTACTTTTCAAATTAGAAGCTGACCTTCGACATGCTTATCCATCATTTGTACAAGAATTTATATCAGCTCATTGTGAAGGTGTTCTTCATACTCTTGAAGCACTTAAATTGATTCAAACAGCACTTGATGAGGTCACGGGGTTACGAGAGCAAAGGAAACTCTTCATGGACGAACAAAAATGTCTCCAATGTCTACGTCTTTGCTTACGGTGAGGACGAGATCCGGTTTGTAAAAATTTGTACCGATTTCTTGCTGAAATTATTAAAAAAAAATTGGATTGTATGAATTCAATTTGTTCCAGTTCCCATTCTCCATTTATAATTTGAATTGAAGAGAATTAACTTAGGATTTATTACTTGGAAGAAGTACCGGTTTCTTTTCATAATTTTTTTTTTTGTGCAAAAAAAAAAAAATAGTTACTCACCTGTAGACATTCATTGTTTTCTTGTCAGTGTCAGATTTGTCGTACCCTTCTGTCTACTAACTACTGCCTCTACATCTCATGATAAAATTTCTTTTTGATAGGAATATTGAAGCTGTATCTAAATTGTCCACTTATCCTGGTGGATTGTATCCAATTGCAGCTGCTATGGTTTCAACAGTGACAGCGACACGAATTATTGCTCTAGAGGTGACAGGAAAGAATTTCTGATGATAATTTTAATAAGAATGATAAATTGTTGACTATTACTATTACTTTTATAAAAAATGTTTAGATTTTGACCTGTGTCTGCTCAGAAGGAGGTTCTGAAGGTCATTTTAAAGTTTCTGAAGCAATCTCGACTTTAAGACTTCGAATGGGAGAACCAATTCGATGTAAACTTCTCATTGGTGCAATTTCTTCAGCACCTCCAGGGAAATTTCAAGCGAAAGGTATACGATTCTTGACAACTTGGGTTGCTTCAGCGGTCAGTCCAAAACATAAAGTACATATTCAATGTGAACTTGAGGAAGCTGGTTTCAATCCCGTAACACTTCGAAAGGTCTATAACCTTAATATTCATTAAATGACTTACATTTAATGATGAAATTATTAATAACTTGATGCGTAAAATTATACCTTTTAGAGTGCTGAGTTGGGTGGTGCTAGAGAATCACGTGAAGTCCAGACGGAATTGGATACTTGGGATCGAGTCTCAATTGACGTGGATACTTTGACACGACAAAATTGTCAATTGAGAAACAGTGTAGCGACACTTCAACAAGAACTAGCGACGTTGAAGGATAAGTTAAAAGTTCGTAATTTTTTCCAACATTTTTACACCGCCAAAAAACTTTATTTTTGTAGTCTATCACCAACGCATTGGATTTTCAGATTGCAAGCACAAAACGTTACTCATAAGCTATTTTCCCCTCCTTCGAAAGTGAGAGTAATAATATAGTGTAAACTCACAATAAAAATTTGACCTTCAGTGAAATGAAAATGAAACAAATGAAACAACTTATTTTTACTTTTTTTTCTGAAAAAAAAAGTATTGGGGAACAAAATTTGATAAGGATTTAAAAAAAAATTATTAATTTAGGAAATACCCGAACCCGGGCATTATCAAAATCCCAGGTTACAAAGTTAACTTGACCAATTGAGATGAAAATAATTACACGAATGAATGACACATTTTGTCAGGAATTTTGAAAAAGAAAATTAATTTGGAAAATAACTTAGGTAAATACCCCAATTATTATTTTGAGTTTACACTTTATATTATTACTCTCACTGTCGAAAGAGAGGAAAATGGCCGTTATGATTTCGACTTGTAATGTTTCGTGATTGCGAGTGATTATGAATTATTTACTCTTTCAGAAACGTTAAAATTCGCCGACTTTGTGAATTTTTTATTATGGCTCTGTCGAATGGAAATTTTGATTTTTGTTCAGTTGGCGGAAATTTTTGATTTTGGTTCAAATGGCGGAAATTTTTGATTTTTGTTTAATTGGCGGGTATTTTTGATTTTTGTTCAATTGGCGAGAATTTTTGATTTTTTTTTCAGTTGGCGGGATTTTTTGATTTTGGTTTAATTGNTTCAGTTGGCGGGATTTTTTGATTTTGGTTTAATTGACGGGAATTTTTGATTTTGGTTTAATTGGCGATAATTTTTAATTTTGGTTTGATTGATTTTGAAATAAAAGTGGTTATCTTTGTTCTAAATTTACAGCGTATGGACGTTCATCCCCCAAAACAAGAAGAATCCATACGTCGTCGCGCGTCTCGTTCAAAGCGANATTTACAGCGTATGGACGTTCATCCCCCAAAACAAGAAGAATCCATACGTCGTCGCGCGTCTCGTTCAAAGCGAACTGAAGAATTAGTCACAACACCAGCCGATTCAGAAGAAGAAGCTGAACAAATTCATCAAATTTTAGAAGATCTAAACAATATTGTCAATTCCGAATTGAACACACCTGGAAATGGAACTATTGGAATTAAATCCAATCAAAGTCATAAGAAGCATATATCCAAAAGTCAAATTTTAGAACAGGATATTGTTCCAATTCATTTGGTCAAATCACCACCGAAAAAACATGGAGTTAGTGGTCCAATGAGTCCTGTAGTAGTAAAATCTCGACCTTGGCCAGGCTCTTCTGCAAGTGACGATGATGAAGACGAAGATGGAGATTCATCAGATTTGATTCAAACACCAAGTCCAAAACTTCTTCCAAAAGATGACACTAATCAAAATCAACCATCATCACCTTTAAAAAATGTTCGTAAAGTGGTAGAAGAAATTGAAAAGTGTAACAGCAGTGGTTCATCTTCGAAGCAATTATATACAAAGAATGGAAACAAATCTAAAAGTTCAAGTCCATTAATGGATCAGAATCAGAAACCAATTGACTACCAACTCCTTAATTTCCACAAACAGAATCATATGGCGAGTAAGTTTGTAAATTTTAAAAGTTCAAAACTCTACTCCTCCAGTCCCGACAATAGTAGTGGAGGGAAGAAGAGTCAACGAACAAATTACGATCCAAAGGTATCTAGATTAACACCTGAATTAGATCAATCAAAAAAGAAAAGTAACAAAAAAGATGTTGGTTTAAAACGTTCTGAGTCACTTCATACAAGTCTTGCTTCTATTTTAACTTCAACAGGAAGTAATGACAAGGACAAGGATCAGGTGAAATTGAACAAAAAATATCGATACACTGCAGCAATTTCTGTTAAAAAAGGTGAAAACAANGACAAGGATCAGGTGAAATTGAACAAAAAATATCGATACACTGCAGCAATTTCTGTTAAAAAAGGTGAAAACAAAGACAAATGGAAATCAATGGATAATTTAGACATGGATGATAATTTTACACTTCGATGGAAGTATCCAAACCCAGAACTTGGGAAAATAAAAATTGAATCCAAACTCATTGCAGAGAGTATGCCAAATTTTGAACTCGAAACTTCAAAATCTAAACCTAAAGGNGACAAGGATCAGGTGAAATTGAACAAAAAATATCGATACACTGCAGCAATTTCTGTTAAAAAAGGTGAAAACATAGACAAATGGAAATCAATGGATAATTTAGACATGGATGATAATTTTACACTTCGATGGAAGTATCCAAACCCAGAACTTGGGAAAATGAAAATTGAATCCAAACTCATTGCAGAGAGTATGCCAAATTTTGAACTCGAAACTTCAAAATCTAAACCTAAAGGNAAAATTGAATCCAAACTCATTGCAGAGAGTATGCCAAATTTTGAACTCGAAACTTCAAAATCTAAACCTAAAGGAAAAATCATCAAATCAAAAAATTTATCTCGAAATGTTCAAACTTCACCTGGTATCCTTGAACTTTTCAATGACTACCGACAAAATCGTTTTTCAAATAATTCAAAACAACAAATAAGTAGTGGGAGCTTTGGGGGTGGGACTACTGGTTCTCCAGTAAGTAATGTAAATTCAACTCCTGTTGGAATATTTTCAAAATATTCAAAAAAATCACCACAAATGACTAACACTTTAAAGAACAATCAAAGTGAAGTTCAAATCAACGATAAAGAGACTAACCTCAAGATGTTCAGTTTACCACCTATATTTGTCTCTCAAGGAATTGATATAACAAATCATCGAATTTCTGACCTACCTTCTGGATTGTACTAATTAACATTTAAAAATGAGGATAACAATTAACCAAAATTTAAACANATTTCTGACCTACCTTCTGGATTGTACTAATTAACATTTAAAAATGAGGATAACAATTAACCAAAATTTAAACATATCTTTTGATTTTGGTTATAATGAATAAGATCTAAAGTGAATCATCTCATTGGTCCAGAATTTGACAGATGTTTTTGAGTTACAACCAACGAAAGTATCAATAATTGAATAATTCTTCCTACAGAAACCAAAAATATAAATTTTATAATTAAATACTACCNTTTCTGACCTACCTTCTGGATTGTACTAATTAACATTTAAAAATGAGGATAACAATTAACCAAAATTTAAACAATTTCTTTGATTTTGGTTATAATGAATAAGATCTAAAGTGAATCATCTCATTGGTCCAGAATTTGACAGATCTTTTTGAGTTACAAACAACGAAAGTATCAATAATTGAATAATTCTTCCTACAGAAACCAAAAATATAAATTTTATAATTAAATACTACCGGTACTAACAAAGAATCAAGTTAAATAAATCCCCCGCTCGACCATCATCCCTTCACTATTTTTTCAATAATTAGTTAATTCATATCTTATGACCTACACCTAATACATTTACATTTATTAAATCTTTATTCTTTTGATTTCAAACAATTTTTTCAAATAAAATTTTTCAATGGTAACAATATACTACTTCACGTTGCTTTCATGCCGCATGAAATTTAACCAAAACATTCAATCTTTTACCAAAGAAACTCAAAATTAACAATATTTATTTCATACCAAAAACGATCCAGAAAGTGATTAATATTCGAGTGGGTCTCAATTATTAATTTCTATTTGTGTAGTTAATAATTAATCTCAAATTTAGGTCAACATTTCGTGCAATCGAGTATCCAAATTAAAAATATTGAGGGTATTCCACATGGCCTGGT
The DNA here is from genome assembly GCA_002738285.1 of Holacanthella duospinosa. Classification (NCBI taxonomy): domain Eukaryota; kingdom Metazoa; phylum Arthropoda; class Collembola; order Poduromorpha; family Neanuridae; genus Holacanthella; species Holacanthella duospinosa. Next base: position 40,366 of record NIPM01000522.1, read on the forward strand.
TAAGTGTTAAATTTTTATTTGATATATTTTAATGAGTGATATNTCAAACCAATCACAGACGTATAAAATGATGTCACCTTTTTATAAAATAAAAATATTTAAAATTTAACAACTTTATCGTATAACCAAAAGCAGAAATACCCTCATTGTATTTCAACTTTTTAAAGTAAACATTATGATTTGTTGGAGTGCTTGAACACCGTTTAGAGTTTTATTTTTTCTCATATTCTATGTCGTAGATGTCAAATTTATGTGGTAATAAGAAAAAGGAAAGAGAATATTGCGAATAAGAATAAGTCGTTGTTTTTAAACTAATAGTTAAATGTTGAGAGAAATGACTAAGCGAGTGGTCAAGTGGTCAAAGGTACTAGTTGAGTAGTCTGTAACTTGGGTTCTAAATCTTGTTACAAGTGGTACCAGTACATCAAGGACCCAAATTATAGCACGGTGATAGTTCCTATATTGTATAAATGTTTCCATGTTAATAATTTACCTTTAGATGGTGAGGTCTGGCCCCCCGCACCGTCTCCGACAAGGTAAGTTTATCAAAATTGACTTTAGCACTTGACCACTCTCCTGTGGCATAGATTTTTTTTTTAATTATATTTGATATTTTTGTTGTCAATTAACGTTTTTGTTTAAATATAAATTGAATTTATCCAAATATTGGCCAATTAGTCTCGTCCTGGTATAGTACTTCTTTAAACCGAATTCTTTTAGTTTTAGCTCATCTCCCTAAAAACAAAAAATATTATTAAACAATGAAATTGGTGGGTGTGGGTGATGCAATAATACAAGTTCCCATTTGGATAAATTTATTTAGATTATTAAAAATATTTTTGTAAAAGAAAAGGCTTTCGAATGCATCATGTTTCCATTAAGTTTTTCAGTT
>NIPM01000522.1:42244-54408 GCA_002738285.1 Holacanthella duospinosa
CAGTTGAAAATGTTTAACAACCTCCAATTTCGTAACACCCGGGTTGGATTCAATCAGTCGTCCGAAACGAATTCTAAGAACTTCTTGTTGTGATGCTGTCATTTCCTCAGTGGTATTACTAGGGAAATTAGGAAACCCGTTTTCCACAATACAAAATCCCGCTTAATCCAAAAAAATACTACTAATATGAAATTCGCGCGATTAGTAATAGTAAATTCTCAATTTACGTCAGTCCCTTTTTTTCCGCTGCACCCGTTAGTTAAAGGTAATCAAAAAAATGGCTTGATTTTGTAAATTTTTTTTTATTTGTACATATCTNAGGTAATCAAAAAAATGGCTTGATTTTGTAAATTTTTTTTTATTTGTACATATCTTTTTTCAAAGTTTTTAGATGCAGCAGAATGTATCGATGCGTAAAATCACTTAGCGGTACAAATGGCGGATAAAAATATGTAGAATTTTAAATTAATGTTTTTGGAACTACGAAGTTAGTAATTTTTCGCGGTTTTCTTTTGTTTCACATTTTTCGATAAATTTGACTGTCTATAGCTCAGCGATTAAGCGAAACCGGCAGCCAATGGCAGCAGCATAGAATAAGCATATTATGGTGATACTAAATCAGTTTTTGTTTACTCAGAATTCCGCGAATATTTGCGGATAAATTGAATGAAGTGTCACTGATAAGCTTTATGTAGAAAATTTATATTTCGATTTTAAATTATTCGGTACTTACTGAACCAATTCTAAAGAAAAATTGGGGAAAGGTCCTCGTCGGTCTATGTAACGAGTCTAGATTCACAAAACTCAAAATTCCTGCTTTCAAAAATTGGAATTTTGGCCAATTTTTTCAATGATTCCACNCACAAAACTCAAAATTCCTGCTTTCAAAAATTGGAATTTTGGCCAATTTTTTCAATGATTCCACCTACTGTGCAGTGTATTCAAATAAAAGGCGTATTTTGTTGCGGGCTTTTGCTGAACTTTGACACTTTATACTCTGCTGAAGTTACTGAATTACTAAAGTCGGAATTTCACACTTCCTATCTGAATCAACTGCGTTAAAAAACGGAGTAGGGTGATGAGCAGGGTCCATGGAGACCGTTTGTTGTCGCTTCGCTTTATTCTCCATGGACCCTGGTGATGAGGTGATGGTCTAATCTGTTACGCCTGATGAAAACTTTCTCATTGCGTTGACAGCGAATATTTTTTGCGTTCTCAATTGTTGTCCTTCAACTTTACCTGAATTTAAACTTTCCCTATATAAGTATAATATTATAATATATAAGTATTATATATTATAAGTTATACAGTAAAGTTCGGTTATAGTGAACGTCTAGGGACCGGCAATATTTGTTCAGAATAGCCGGAGTTCATTATATCCGTATAGTGAACGGACACTTCAATTTAATATTTGTTCATTATATCCAAATATTTCACTATAAATTCAGCTAAGCCGATTTAGAGAAGCACTGGGTAATGGGGATTTGCTTAAGACCATTTGATGAGCGCAGAATCCAACTTTGGATAGTTACATCGACATTGGCGTTTTATATTCTAAGAATTTGATATTTGAATTTTAGCTAATTGCTTAAATGTAACCTAATTATATTTCAACACTTTTATTATTAACTTACACCACAAAATCTTTGGAAGCCTTCTTCAATTTTAGATTTTGATCTAAAAATGAGAGAAATTGTAGAGTTTCCAATCTTATATTTCTCACATAACGTTTGGCAAGGTGTGTTGGAAGATATCGAATTTATCGTTTACGGACAACGCAGTGCGCTTTTGGCCTGATTTTGACATTGTGATTTAGTAATTTACTTAATAAACTAAAACTCACTCATAGGTCAACATGCAAGTCCGGTGCATAGATGGGCAGGCATAAAAGTATAAAGAACAGTAGTAGCAAATGGTCTCATTACGGAATTTAGACATATTTCACTATAACCGGACAAAATGACTCTCGGGACCGATAGGTTTGGTTCACTAAGGCCGGAAGTTCAGTATAGCCGATTTCATTATAGCCGGACTACTTAACACATAATCTCCTATTTGCTTGGCAGGGACCGGACAGTCTGTTTTGCTGTAACCAGAGTTGTATTATAGCCGGGGTTACTATAGCCGAACTTTACTGTATATACTAAGTTATATATAATAGTAATAGTCGTCAGAGAAATTATTTTCTCTCTTCCTTCACGGGTCATTTCTCCAGCGAAAGTTTATATTCGATTTTTAATATTTACTNGAGAAATTATTTTCTCTCTTCCTTCACGGGTCATTTCTCCAGCGAAAGTTTATATTCGATTTTTAATATTTACTTTCTCCTACCGTTCGCCCAAGGTTGCTATGAGATATCTACAGAAAACATCTTTGATATCAAAGATGTTTTCTGTAGATTTCTCATAGCAACCTTTCGTTCGCCGATAAAAAGCTGAAAAAGTTTTACTTTTGGAAGCGAACGCTTGGAGAACGATAAAGGACGAAAAAATAAAGTTTAGATGTTTTCGCTAGAGAAAAACTTTTCTTCGCAGCTTGTAAAACAAACGTCTTGGTGACGTTAAGAGAAAGTTTAAATCAAAATATTTCGTTTGCATAAGAATTGCTATGAGAATTCTCCCAACGAAAGGAGCGAGAAGAGAAAGTTTGCATCAGGCGTTAGAGGTCTTTTCTCCTAAGCAACCTTGTTAATAATCGATGAGTTAAACTCTAAGTTGATTTTAGTTCTCAGTTGCCAAGGAACATGAAAAAGTTTACATCTTTGCGCCCACGTAAGCCTCTTCAGCTTAGATCTGAAGAACGAAAATCTCTTTTCCCACAAATCAACCCTAGTGTGGGAAACGAAAACATAACATTTACCGATTCATTTGATGACGATGTGGGCGACCATTCAGTAGTTTACACATGCGAGGACAATAAAGCGGTACCTAATTTATTATAAACTTATGGTTTGGGTTGGGTTACCGTCACCATTTCAGAATCCTAGTAAGCACTGGCGGTTGCATAATGTGTTTGGGTTTAACCAAAGAGTACCTCACTTTTTTAAACCTAAAAAAATGGATAAAGTATTTAGAATGTTATGGAGTAATTCTGGAGCAGGCCGTTCTAATAATTTTTTAGGTTTTAAAAAAGTGGTATACTCTTTGGTTAAATCCAACCCATTTTTTTCTGGGATGATGGGACTTGAACGACAGGATAAGTTTCTGAAATTAAGTTTGATAATAAGTTCTCAAATTTCTTTCGAACAATTTTTTAACATAATGCACATTCGAACATGCATTGGGATTCAAGTTGATTCATTAGCTCACTTATAGTTAATTTAAACAAAACATTATTATTCTTAATTCAGTGGATAAACTACAATTATTTTATTTATTTTTTAGAACAAGCTTGAAAAAGCATTCCAGAATCTTCAACTAGAGAAGTAATTAATTGAGAAGCAGAAAGAAGAAATTGAACACCTTCATGAGGAGTTTCACCATCAAATGAAAATTGAACCCGAAGAATCTAGAAAATTATGTTCGGAAATGATAGAGATTTGAAGAATTAAGTTAGGAATTTTAACAAGAGCAAGGAGGACTATGATGCTCACATGAAGGATTGGGAAGATTATAAAAATTGTGGAATTGAAAGAATACGGGCTGAAATCGAGGCTTGGGATAAAAAAAAGGCTAAGGAGGAAAAGTAGCTTACTAAACGTACTCAGCAATTGGATACTGAAATAGAAGATTTTGAAAATGGTCTCCGCGGATCCGTTGAACAAAAGAAAACACTTGCGGCGGAGAAACTTCAACTGTCGGACGAAGGTGAAGAATTCTGTCGATTGAAATCAGAATTTGAATATAAAACAGCCAAGAAAAGCCAGGATATGAAAAAGGAAGAGAAGGCTGAAGTCATTTTCAAGCAACGAGATCTGAGACTCCAGGATTCATATAAAAATCTGGTTCACTCGATTCGTTCAGTTTTGTCTACGTTTGACACCTTTGCTTATGAAAAACACTGATTGATGAAGGATGGCGTGTAAGTTTAATTTTTTCTCAGTTCGTAACTAGTTGTATTCGTAATAATTTGTAGAGTAGATTGATTCAACAAACTTAATTTTTTTTGTTGTACAGCAAAACCTCTCATTCGGAAACTAAATCTCTCCACCCCGTCTCACCTCACGTGACGGTTACCGTAAACATTCAAATAATGTGAAGGGCAAGTGTGTATAAACAATTTGCGAATTATGTGAAATATGTGAGACTTTACGGCACCTGAATGAAAGAAGGGGTGGAGTGAATTTTATGCAGCCAGTGAGAGATAGTTTCCGAATGAGAGGTTTTGCTGTATTTCCATAAAGATTTGAATTTTTAATGAACACTATATTTGGTCTCATTAGCGATTGGAAAATTAGAAGTAAACGAATTTCAATTTCCTAACACATTCTAAAAGTCACAAAACCAAAATCACCAAATTGAAAAATTACCATTGTTACTTTGTCCGGAAGAGGAGGGTATTGGTGATTGGTGAAGTAGAAGTTAATTACAGTAAATAAGACCATAAAAGCTATAGAAATACGATCACATCAGCAGTAGTTTAATTTAGTCATTTAAAAGAAAGATTCAGCTTGTTTAAATTTAACACAACATGAAACGCCGCTCCACTGAAACAGTTGTGAATTATGTTGAACTTATTGAATGGAATACCTTTCCCTATATTACTTTTGAGACCTAAGGTGAAATACAATAATAATTTTTCAAAACTCTTGTAAGAATTGTTTCACCTTAGTACATACGGATCATGAAATGATTTTTTCAAGCTACATTCTGTTTCAGATTTTTTGTTTCTGTTTCATACATTTCAATTTTTTTTACATAAACAATTCTGTTTCACTCTGCTAACGGATAAACGATAGAATCGCTTTTTACTAAAAATTTAAATACAATTTTGATGAGGCATAAGTATCTANTAAACGATAGAATTGCTTTTTACTAAAAATTTAAATACAATTTTGATGAGGCATAAGTATCCAGCTTTCTCCATATACTTTAATTAAATAATCAAAATATGTTATTTTTCAAAGAATTGGTGGCAAAAATTAAAATTATGCACCATCGAAAAAAGTGCAATGCCGGAAAACTTATGCGTTTTATGCGTTTTTTTATTGCATAAAATTGCTTACTTTAACGAGGTTTATGATCACTTGTTGTTCCCGAATGATTTAAATACTTCCCAACGATTATGCGTTTTATGCGTTTGAGCGTCCCTGCTAATAAGTAAGCGTTGGATTGATTTTGCTAAAAATTTTCTGTCAAAATTTTGTGAAATTTACGTCTAATTTTTTTTAAATCTTATAGGATCTCCAAAAGGGAATACTGACATCGAGGATCACTTTGGAACAGGTTATACAAACTTTACGTTTGATTTTACTACCGAAAATTGTAAATTTTTGATTTCCGTTGGTCTAATTTGTAAGGTATGGAATAATTACTTTATGCGATGGGTTCCAGAAGAGTATGGTGGGATCAAGTATACAATTCTACCTGCCCACAAACTATGGCTACCAGACATTGCTCTCTATAAGTGAGATATATAACTAGTGCACGACGATTATAAGAGCTGCATTCCGTCGCTTCGAAATCCTGATCTTAAAACCGTTTGTTCCTACAACGCTTATAAGAACAAGAAGATCTTATAAAAAGTACAGTGCATGACGTTTATTAGAGCAAAGTTTTGAGGGTTTGGTTTACTTTAATGCATTAGCATAGGATAGTAACGCGTTATAAGAACAACGTATATAAGAACAAAACGGTTATATAGAACTCCCTTTTGCTGGGTAATTTTTGAAGCGGGAGTTGGATATAAGAGCAAAATCATGGATTTTGCTTTTATATCAAATTACACAAATTACTTTGAAACCGCGCCTGAAGAATCCGGAAGTGACGTTGAAGAGCCACATTATTATACACGAATTGATTACTCAAACGAAAGTAACAGAGTGTCTCGACACTCAAAAAATATTTGTATCAAGCTGAGATGCCTGGAAATGTACAATTGAAATTATCCAACAATTGAATCCAAAGGATTACTAATTATTTTGATAAATAATTACTTAAGGAAAAGAATTGTTGAGGAACTGAGCAATTAGTAAAAAAAAATTTGAAAAATATGTTAATTATATTAGGATAAATCGAAATTTAAATTGTTTTAGTTCAGCTGCAGACAAAGCCTTCTTCAGTGGTCAACAAGTCGTAGTCTACTACACTGGTTATGTTGAATGGAGGTCAACAGAGACCATTCATGCATCATGAATGAACTATCCAACTGATGAGAAACATTGCTATTACAAGTTTGGCTCAAGGGTATATGATGCTATCCAGGTGAGTTTAGTCTAAAAAATTAAAGATCTAGATGTTTAATTTCCAATAATTTTTCTATCTTCAGTGGTTCCCGGAAGGAAGTAGAAGTGAAGGAATTTTTTTTTTCAACTATTAGCATAAACTTGACATTTCTCACGAAATTGAAAGTAAATTAATTGGCCTAACTGTGAAGAAGATTGACTTGAACCCGTAATGAATCCAGTTTCGTTGGGGTCATTCAAAATGCCAGTGGAATGGNAGTTTAGTCTAAAAAATTAAAGATCTAGATGTTTAATTTCCAATAATTTTTCTATCTTCAGTGGTTCCCGGAAGGAAGTAGAAGTGAAGGAATTTTTTTTTTTCAACTATTACCATAAACTTGACATTTCTCACGAAATTGAAAGTAAATTAATTGGCCTAACTGTGAAGAAGATCGACTTGAACCCGTAATGAATCCAGTTTCGTTGGGGTCATTCAAAATGCTAGTGGAATTGGAAGGTGAATTTTGGCAACGAGCACCTCAATCCTGCTTCATTTGAGGTACCTAGAAAGAAAAAAAAGTTGCCAAATTAATAAATACGAACACCATTACTGGTTTAGAAATCAGGATCTAAAACTACTAATTTTCCATTATTTGAATTATTCCAGAGAAATTAAAGTGTCCAATGGCATGACACTCCGTCCACCGCTTTACAATGCTGAAGATATATTACTACTCTAAAACTTCTTTTTTCATCCCATTGTCATCCAACGTCGTCACTTCAGAAGGTTAAAAAAAATCCTGTTCTGATTGAACATGCTTGAATAGCTGGTCAACAGTAATTCATCAACACCGAAAAATAGTCGTGATGGAGATTTTCCAGAAACCCCACCTGAAATAAGTATGAGGAAATTTCTTAATGGAAGTGAACTACTTTTCAAATTAGAAGCTGACCTTCGACATGCTTATACATCATTTGTACAAGAATTTATATCAGCTCATTGTGAAGGTGTTGTTCTTCATACCCTTAGCACTTAAATTGATTCAAAGAGCACTTAATGAGGTCACGGGGTTACGAGAGCGAAGGAAACTCTTCATGGACGAACAAAAATGTCTCCAATGTCTACGTCTTTACTTACGGTGAGGAAGGGATCCGGTTTGAATAAAATTTGAATGATTTCTTGCGCTGAAATTATATTTAAAAAAATTGGCTTGTATGAATTTAACTTGTTCCAGTTCCCATTCTCTAAATTCTTCAATAATTCATAATTTGAATAAGAGAATTAACTTAGGATTCATTACTTGGAAAAAGTACCGGTTTCTTTTCATAATTTTTTTTTTGTTTGCAAGAAAAAAATAGTTACTCACCTGTAGACATTCATTGTTTTCTTGTCAGTGTCAGATTTGTCGTACCCTTCTGTCTACTAACAACTGCCTCTACATCTCATGATAAAATTTCTTTTACAATTTTTTTTTGACAGGAATATTGAAGCAGTATCTAAATTGTGCACTTATCCTGGTGGATTGTATCCAATTGCAGCTGCTATGGTTTCAACAGTGACAGCGACACGAATTATTGCTCTAGAGGTGACAGGAAAGAATTTCTGATGATAATTTTAATAAGAATGATAAATTGTTGACTATTAATCTTTATAAAATGTTTAGATTCTAACCTGTGTCTGCTCAGAAGGAGATTCTGAAGGTCATTTTAAAGTTCCTGAAACAATCTCTACTCTAAGACTTCGAACGGGTGAACCAATTCGATGTAAACTTCTCATTGGTGTAATTTTTTCAGCACCTCCAGGGAAATTTCAATCGAAAAGTATACGATTCTTGACAACTTGGGTTGCTTCAGCGGTCAGTTCAAAACATAAAGTACATATTCAGTGTCTCAAGGAATTGATATAACAAATCATCGAATTTCTGACCTGCCTTCTGGATTGTACTAAGTAAGATTTAAAAATGAGGCTAACAATTAACCAAAATCTAAACAAATCTTTTGATTTTGGTAATAATGAATAAGATCTAAAGTGAATCATCTCATTGGTCCAGAATTTGACAGATCTTTTTGAGTTACAACGAAAGTATCAATAATTGAATAATTCTTCCTACAGAAACCGAAAATATAAATTTAATAATTAAATACTACCGGTGGTACTAACAAAGAATCAAGTTAAATTCACTTAATTCTAATTAATCCTAATTAGTAATAGAATAAATCCCCTGCTCGACCATCATCCCTTCACTATTTTTTCCATAATTAGTTAATCCATATCTTATGACCGAATGCGTTTATTAAATTTTTTTTATTTTGATTTAATAACAATTTTTTTTAGGAAAACACCTAGAAGAAATATTTTATCTGTAGCTTATCACCATTGTTCATTTTTCATTATAAAAGTTTAATAGAAATTATTAATTCATGTTATTTAACATTAATTTTTTTAAATTTCGAATTTTCAAAAAAAATCTACCAAATGTACCAAATGTTTAAAAAAAAAGTAAAAATCATACAATTTTCTAAAATAAATTTTTTCAATGAGAACAATTGCTTTCATGCCGCATGAAATTTAACCGAAACATTTAATCTCTTACTAAAGAAACTCAAAATTAACAATAATTATTTCATCCGAAAAAATTATGTAATCCAGAAAGTAATTTATACTCGCGTGGGTCTCAATAATTAATTTCTATGTGTGTAGTTAGTAATTAATCTCAAATTTAGCTCAACATTTCGTGCAATCGAGTATCCAAATAAAAAATATCGTATTTCAACTTTTTAAAGTAACTTTATGATTTGTTGGAGTGCTTGAAGACCGTTTAGAGTTTTTATTTTCTCTCAGTCTTTGTCATAAGCTAACAAATTTATAGGTCTCACCTCACTTTCATCTGAATCTTCACTTTATTTTGAAGAGTAAGACGAAAGTGAGGGTCCGAAGGGACTATGCCTATTATTAATAAACTTGAAAGGTTTTGTCCCTTCCTGACACCCTTCCTTGTCCTCACGTTCGTTCCACTCTAGAAAATAAAGTAAAGATTGAGATTAACGTGATTGGAAAAATGATCTCTTCCTGTCACCAACACACGCTAATCTCATTCCCTACAACTTTTAAATTTCCCACAATTCATTTGCTGTCTCAAATTTTTTTGGGTGAAAGCGACTTTCTACTACACGGGTTGATGTGGTTAATGCTGTAAGTTGAGTAGTCTGTAACTTGGGTTCTAATCTTGTTACAGGTGGTCCCAATAACATCAGGGACTGTGAAAGTATAGCACGGTAATAAGTCCCTTCTCTATCATATTCTCTTAGATGATGGTGAAGTCTGGCACACGGTATCGTCTCCGGATGCTAAATTGAATTCTTTTAGCCCAACTCCCTAAAAACAAATAATATTATTAATTAAACAATGAGATTGGTGGATTCTGAGGATGTAATGATAAGAAATTCCGGTCCATAAAGTTATTAAATATATTTACTTTTTATGAATGAATAGTAAAATTTGAATTCCAGGAGCTGATTGGTGTTGACCTGAGTCATCCTATCGTCCACAGTGACCTTGACATGGAAGAGAATGAGTGGTGATGAAGAGTTACGCGATGTTCCTTTCGTTCTTCCCATTCACTCCTATGTAANTTCTCTTAGATGATGGTGAAGTCTGGCACACGGCATCGTCTCCGGATGTTAAATTGAATTCTTTTAGCCCAACTCCCTAAAAACAAATAATATTATTAATTAAACAATGAGATTGGTGGATTCTGAGGATGTAATGATAAGAAATTCCGGTCCATAAAGTTATTAAATATATTTACTTTTTATGAATGAATAGTAAAATTTGAATTCCAGGAGCTGATTGGTGTTGACCTGAGTCATCCTATCGTCTACAGTGACCTTGACATGGAAGAGAATGAGTGGTGATGAAGAGTTACGCGATGTTCCTTTCGTTCTTCCCATTCACTCCTATGTACCAAATCCAACACGTTTTTCTAATAAGATCTCCTGATTTTTACTCAAGAACGAAGATACACCGTTGTTGTTAACGGTGCGGTTAATAACCATAGTTTTGGAAAAAGGTAAGTAAAGTATCCCTTCTCATGAAATGCATTCAGAGTAATAACGGTATTATCTAAGGAGAAGGACTCACATTGGTCTGTATAGAACAAACGACCTTGTGTGAATTAGATGAACTATTTTGATTCAGAACCAAAAATCTCACCATCAGGTACGTAAAAGTACGGCTGCTCATTCTTAAAGGTTTCATACTGTTATTTTGTTTTCTCTTCTTTTACTTAAGTTGTAATTGAAGAGCTTAGATGTTAGAAATTCTAAAATGGGTTGACCTAATTGAGATACTTTAGTAATTATTACTCTTTCTGCAAATGAATATGAGATGATAGATAAGAATTGATGAATGGAAGCATAGTCAGAGACTTGCTCAAATTGAAATCGATCTAAAGTGTCAGGATGTTTAGTTTTAGGGAAGATAAATTGGTCTTCAGGGTCTTTCAATTGAAGAATATACTTTTAGTAAATTGATCTAATGAACGTAATAAGGGTTTCATTTGTTTTTTCTCTCTTCTGTTCGTAGGATAATTTCTCAGACTGAATGAAGTGAACTTATTACTATTAGTAGACGAGGGAAGGATTCATCAACCAAAAAATACAATAGGATAACTCTATTGTCATTCTAGAAATTTACTAATTCGCTCGAGAAATGAAGGGATTTGGATTTTTAACAATAGTAGGAGGTATACTCCTAATTCAAGGTAATTAAATCAAAAAAAAATAGAAAAAATTTTGGAATAATCTTTTTTCCAAAATTTTCAGATGCAGCAGAATGTACGGATGCAGAAAATCACTTAGCGGTACAAATGGCGGATAAAAATATGCACAGACTTCTAGGAGACTTGGTAGCTTATTCCCACAAGGAAGTCCGACCAATGAGAAATTTGTCTGATACACTCACGGTGAGTACATTTATACTTACTATTTACTTTCACTATTCAATCAAAATTTTCAAAAAAAAAATAAAATAAAATTCTATGCTAAACGGTTTACTAATTTACAGATAGCACTGAGCCTCAAATTACACAACATTGTCAATTTGGTAAGTTTTTGATCATAAAGTCTTTGTAAACTTTGTAATATGACTAATGAATGAGTAAGCGTTGAATTGATTTTGCTTAAAATTTTGTTTTAAAATTTTCTGAAATTTACGTCTTATTTTTTTGAGTCTTTTAGGATTTNATTGATTTTGCTTAAAATTTTGTTTTAAAATTTTCTGAAATTTACGTCTTATTTTTTTGAGTCTTTTAGGATTTCCAAAAGAGAATATTGACATCGAGGATCACTTTGGAACAGGTTGTTTATCTACAAACTTTACTTTTGATTTTTATACAGAAATTTATAATTTATTCATTTCCGTTGATTTAATTTGTAAGGTATGGAATAATTACTTGATGCGATGGGTTCCAGAAGAGTACGGTGGGATCAAGCATACAATTCTACCTGCTCACAAATTATGGCTACCAGACATTGCGCTCTATAAGTGAGATATGATATAAGTAATCCTTTCAATCATTCTAATCATCTGTTAAATTTTAACACACATCTGATGCTCAAACGTTCAGAATTTTAGGCATCATCGCTTGGTAGAACAACATACCATGAGTCTATAATTTTAGGCATCCGATTTGGTCTAACCATTACACGTATCCATAAATGTGGACACAATTTCACTACCTAAACAAGTGTTGTCAGTACTATACGTCTTCACTGTTGTAGAAATTTATATTTCAACCATTTGTCAGCATTGTATCAATTTTCTGAGCAGTGTCTAGAATTT
>NIPM01000522.1:54711-101202 GCA_002738285.1 Holacanthella duospinosa
ACTGTAATTTGAGTTTTGATCTATGACATGACCTTATAGTTAGATATACAACATAAATCAGGACGACTCCACCTTACTCTAGAAGAAAATACAACAACAGAGGGTAAGGTTGTAGCCAAAGTTTGGAAAGTAGCAGGGACAGGAATTGACCTCACGGAATTTACAATTTCTACCAAATGGAATATCACCAAAACGGAAGCTATCAATCATCATAAATTATACACCTGTTGCAATGAACCCTACGCAGGCAAGATTAATAATAACAATATCAAACAGTATAGTTAATGTAGGGAATGTAACTCTTTTCTAATTGTTTCAATAGGTTTGACATTTAAACTAACACTCCGGAGAAATCTTGGAGTTTACAAAACACCAGAAACAATGACATGGATCCTTCTCACAATTCTTCCTATCCTCGTTTTCTTAGTTCCTGTCCAATCTAATCAAAAATTGACTCTTGCTGCTGTCAATTTCTTACTACTACTCATAGTCATCACGTCATCAGCAAATCAAAAAGATTCTCAAATTTTTCTAATGACTCGTTTCTACATGTATACTCTTATTCTGGATTTTATTACAATTTGTGGAGTTGTCGTAGTCGTGTCAACATATTCAAGATCTACTCAAATGTTCGAAATTTTGAAGAAAATCCTTCCTATTCTTGGAAAAGTTACATTTGTGGAAACCCTTAGTGCCAGTGGTAATTCTACTCAAATTACTACAGAAAATCAGACTTCCTGTAAGTTAGATCATTTTACTTTCCCACTAAAAATAAATACTGAATCAAGAAAATTCAAAAAATTCAAAAAATTTAAATTCAACCAATCAAATTCAGAGAGTAATCTACTATTAACAATTTTCATTCTTTTTTTAGCTGAAAATAAAAGTCCAGGGATCCAATGTATAGCAAAATTTTTAAAACATGATCTGGAATCCGAAACTGTAAGTAATCAATATTAAATATAAAATATTAGTTAAAAAAATGTAAATAATTAATATTATAAAATACTAATTAATTTTTTACTTATATTTGAAGAGAAAAACAAGTTGGCAGAATCTTTCAAACATTCTAAACCGATTGTGCCTTTGTGTCATTGGAATCATTAGTTTCATTGAAATCATTGCATTCATTTGTTAAGAATTCAATAATTGATTCTATATATTTCTAATTTTATTTCTTTCAACGGTTTTTAATGTCTATATAATGAAACTAATCAAAATTCAAGGTACTCAAAATTCTAAGGTTGATCATATTTTAACTGATTTTTATTAAAAAAAAAACTAAGAAAAAAGGTATCGGTTTAAAAGGCTTATCCTCAAATAGAGAAGCTTCACCAGATGTTCTTNATTTCTTTCAACGGTTTTTAATGTCTATATAATGAAACTAATCAAAATTCAAGGTACTCAAAATTCTAAGGTTAATCATATTTTAACTGATTTTATTAAAAAAAAACTAAGAAAAAAGGTATCGGTTTAAAAGGCTTATCCTCAAATAGAGAAGCTTCACCAGATGTTCTTGAACTCTTCAATGACTATCGACAAAATTGATTTTGAAATTATTATTCAAAGGAAGTAAGAAGTGGGAGTAGTCTTTTGGTGGGGGACAAGTTCTCCAGTGAACAATGGAAATTCAACTCTTATTGGAATATTTACAAAATTATTTTAATAAAATCACCACACACAACAATACAACAATTATTGCCAAAGAAAAAAAAAAATCAAATCAACGATAAAATGAGACTAAACTCAAAAAATATATTAGTCTACCTACTACATTCTATCTTAAATTTTTCTCATAAACTTGGACATTTTTTTTTTGTAAAAATGTCCCAANATCAAATCAACGATAAAATGAGACTAAACTCAAAATATATGTTAGTCTACCTACTACATTCTATCTTAAATTTTTCTCATAAACTTGGACATTTTTTTTTTGTAAAAATGTCCCAACTGCTAATTTACAGTGGAGAAAACTGACTAATTACTTCCAATTTTTGTTATTTAGTTACTATTTCAATTGAAATTTAAAATTTTAGGCAATCGGAGAGAGTTAAATAGTGTTGACTCAAAATTTGACGGAGAGCTTGAACGGCGTTTAGAGTTTTCAATTTTCTCTCATTTTCTATGTCATAACTTAACAAAATTATGTATTAAACTTCACCAGAGGTTATTCACCTTCTCCTCTCCTTTTTCTTTTTGGACGGAAAGGTGAAGTAAAAATTTAATTTAAATTTAATTAACTTTTCATCAAAAAAATATTGTTGATTATTGTTAGCAGTTGTTAGTTTTTAATTAAGAATGAAATTCAAATCCAATTTTTGCCTCTATTTTGGGTATGGTTGGGGTGCATTGAAAATTTAACAAGTCGNGTATGGTTGGGGTGCATTGAAAATTTAACAAGTCGGTTTCACCTTTCACCTCGATAAAAGTTGACGTTGACACTAGGGGTCTACCAATAGCTTGCGTGGATTTGCGTGAGATTGTGTAAGGTTACTCTTTTACACAATCTCACTCAAGTGGGATGGGCTTAGTGACTCTAACCAATGAGAGAGGATACAATTTCCTAAAATCTCTCTCGGTTTTTACACAAACACAATTTCACGTAAAAGAGAAACCTTACACAATCTCACGCAAATCCACGCACGCTATTGGTAGACCCCTACTGTGTCAACTTTTAATTTTCACCAAAAGGTGAGGAGAAGGTGAAGGTGAGGAAAAGTAAAAATGCCACAAGAAAAACAGTAAAGGGGAAAGGTGATGACCGGGAAAGANAGAAGGTGAAGGTGAGGAAAAGTAAAAATGCCACAAGAAAAACAGTAAAGGGGAAAGGTGATGACCGGGAAAGATGAAGGTGAGGCGAAATATTTCACCTGAAAGTACCTTGCTTTTCAGAAACATGTTACCATATGGAGTGTGTGTTTTTGCACCGTAACTGTAACTACACCAAAACTGCTATGATCATTTCAGACTCGTGCACCGAATAAAACTT
The DNA here is from genome assembly GCA_002738285.1 of Holacanthella duospinosa. Classification (NCBI taxonomy): domain Eukaryota; kingdom Metazoa; phylum Arthropoda; class Collembola; order Poduromorpha; family Neanuridae; genus Holacanthella; species Holacanthella duospinosa. Next base: position 57,701 of record NIPM01000522.1, read on the forward strand.
TTTTGAACTGGATAAATCGGTTTGTTTAATAAAATGAACTCGCAGTGAAATTGTCCCAGTTGGTACCCCTGACATAACTAATTTTGTTAGTTCACNTAACTGTAACTACACCAAAACTGCTATGATCATTTCAGACTCGTGCACCGAATAAAACTTTTTTGAACTGGATAAATCGGTTTGTTTAATAAAATGAACTCGCAGTGAAATTGTCCCAGTTGGTACCCCTGACATAACTAATTTTGTTAGTTCACTACTCAAGTATTGAAAATACAGGAGTTGAATGTAAACAAATGGAAAAGTATGATTCGTTCGGCAGGATTGAAATTGAATTTAAGTCAAGCCAAACCCTAACGTTTCGAACGAGTTTTAAGAAACAGACGATAAGAGTTTCAATGAGTCATCGTGCGCATTCCGTTACTGCTTTTGATTAAAACAAAATTTAAAAAAAACAGTGTTGTTTAAAACAGTTTAAAACACTGTTTTAAACAAGCGTGCTTTTTTTTCGTGCCAACCCTGGTGTGAAGTCAGGTGGAGTATTTTATTGTTGAAATCCTGTTCACTTTATCCCAGTTCCAGATGTCCGTAGGTTGTGTTGAACCAAAGGGGTCTCAAATAAAAAACTTAGAAAAATTTCACAACCATGTTATGTGTCCCTCTTGAGCGATGAAATGACCTCTACAAATGTTGCTTAGAATAGTTCAGTGACCAACTTTTCCTAATAAAATTTTTCTCTGTGATCACTTGTTCAAATTTTTGAAAATTTTGAAAATTTAAAAAAACATTGAAAAATTTCACAATCATGTTATGTGTCCCTCTTGAGCGATGAAATGACCTCTACAAATGTTGCTTAGAATAGTTCAGTGACCAACTTTTTCTAATAAAATTTTTTTCTGTGACCACTTGTTCAAGTTTTTGAAAATTTTAAGTGGTCAAAGAAAATTTTTATTAGAAAAAGTTGGTCATTGAACTATTCTAAGCAACATTTGTCGAGATCATTTCATCGCTGAAGAAGGATACATAACATATTGTGGAATTTTTCCGTTTTCTTAAATTTTCAAAATTTAAAAAAACTTGAACAAGTGGTCACAGAGAAAAATTTTATATGAAAAGTTGGTCACTGAACTATTCTAAGCAACATTTGTAGAGGTCATTTCATCGCTCAAGAGGGACACATAACATGATTGTGAAATTTTTCAATGTTTTTTTAAATTTTCAAAATTTTCAAAAATTTGAACAAGTGATCACAGAGAAAAATTTTATTAGGAAAAGTTGGTCACTGAACTATTCTAAGCAACATTTGTAGAGGTCATTTTATCGCTCAAGAGGGACACATAACATGGTTGTGAAATTTTTCTAAGTTTTTTGTTTGAGACCCCTTTGGTTCAACCCAACCTGTCCGTGACTCAGGTTAAAATTGGAGTGTTATTGCTTTACTAAATTTTGTCAACTTATTTAAAAAGTTTAAAGTTTATCTATCAATTCTGATTGATTCCAAGAAGCTGTTTATCTGTAAAATAAAAACCGGTTGGTGAGTTGGCGCGCAAATGTCTGGAGGATATTTTGGGATTGAGATTGAGTGATGGATGTGAAACACCTCTTTTTTTTCATATGCTCTTCACAATGCAAACTTTCTCCATATGGTACATGTTTCTGAAAAGCACGGTATACATCCAAAAAGTTGTGAAGGTGATAATTTTCACCAAAAGGTGAGGTGAAGGAGAAGTTATAAATTAGGGGTAAGAGTAATAGTACATTTAACTCCCTTTTCGGTAAAGTTTAGTTATACTTATACAGAGTGCTCAGTAAATAGACCGTAAGTCACACATGTGATTGGTTTTTCATTGTTCTTAAGTCTTACTACAGGACGACNGAAAGTTGTGAAGGTGATAATTTTCACCAAAAGATGAGGTGAAGGAGAAGTTATAAATTAGGGGTAAGAGTAATAGTTACATTTAACTCCCTTTTCGGTAAAGTTTAGTTATACTTATACATAGTGCTCAGTAAATAGACCGTAAGTCACACATGTGATTGGTTTTTCATTGTTCTTAAGTCTTACTACAGGACGACAATTCAATGAGCTTAAGTAGCGAATTGTACTGTTGCATATTTAAGGATAGGGGCACTTTAGAATGTACTCATAAATTTATNACAATTCAATGAGCTTAAGTAGCGAATTGTACTGTTGCATATTTAAGGATAGGGGCACTTTAGAATGTACTCATAAATTTATAAGTTCGTAGATATTTCATTTGTATTGAAGGATAAATGAAAAATTAGCAACTAATACGTGCGACTTGCGGAGTATGTTACTGAACACTAACGATACTCTTATAAAAAAATTCTCTTGCATGTATGATGCATCTAATCTCCTAAGGGTATACAGTTATAATTTAACAGATATGGACTCAGTTTATTTAGTTATCAAGGAAAGGATTGGCAGCGGGTCCTCAACAATACTGAAGAGTGGTCGGTCATGTGCTGTGTAGTGTTAAGTTGATTGAGCTGCTTCTGGTGAATAGTAAAATCTGGAATTCAACAATTAATTCGTATCAAGATCGCTCCCCCAGTCATCTCGACCTCGACATCAAAGGGAATCAATGGTGACGAAGAGTACTAGACGTTCCTTTTGTTCTTCAATTTAATCCTTATCCTATTGTTACTCTATTATTGTTTTTAATGTTTTAACTTGGTTGGGGTGTTTGTTATGGAAGCAGAGTGCACAGTAGATTGATGCTAGTGACTACCCAGAGGTCACTAGGGTTAAATGGTTAACAACTTTGTGGTAAAATGTTATTGTTCATTTACCAGTGATGTATTTTTGAGTTATTATACTTTTAGAAAAAGTGAAGGACCACTAACAACTTCTGTTTGGCGACTCGCCCGATTTTTCCCTTTTTCTTATATCTAGCTTTCGTTTCGCTACAAGNAAAGTGAAGGACCACTAACAACTTCTGTTTGGCGACTCGCCCGATTTTTCCCTTTTTCTTATATCTAGCTTTCGTTTCGCTACAAGGTTTTCTGGGCCAAAAGGACATTATTTTTAACGCGGATTGGTTGAAACCAACCCGTAATGTCAAAACTATATTACTTTTCTCCTAAGTTACACACATCGAGACGGTATCGATCTCCATGTGATATTTTTACTTTACTTCTTTCTCGAGTAACTGAACTCGGGAAGGTAGAGGTATAACACTCACTATGCACCAAATCCAACTGAGGATTCTCTTGTTTAGCGTTTATATTGAAGAACAAAGATTGAAGAACTTTTGGAAATTCACCTAAGGGTAGGGCTACTTGAGGGGTTTAATGAAAATGGTTAGAAAAATGTAAGTTATAGTATCCGTTTTCAAAGAATACAAGGAGTAAGAACGGGATAACGACCTTGTGTGAGTAGGACCCGTTTTCTTAACCAAAAAATCCTGCAGGTACTTGGAAGTCCCGTTACTCATTCTTAAGATTCCATAATATTCTTTTTTCATCTTCTAACCTCTTTTAAGATATCTTGAGGGAATTATTCAAAAAGTAGAATTTTGATTCATTATACCTGTGCTTGACCTAAGCTTAGGATTTGGATTCGAAAAATCTCAAGGTCAAAAGTGAAAACGTTTTTGAATAGCATATAAATAAAACCTTCGTCGCTAAGTCGCAAAACATCAGTATATTCAGGGTTACCCGGGTTTCTAACCTTTGAAATGTTAAGTTGAAAATTAATTGAGAAAAGCTTAACATATTGCATGACAAAATAACAATAATTTTTCTTGATTTCAACTACTTGACCTTACCTATTAGGACTTGAGATTAGGTGAGATTCTCTCAACTACAGATAACATAACACCACCACCATCTCTATCCGAAACTGTGTATGTAATCAATGATTTAATTTCCAATAATTTCCAATCACTTATCGTTTACAGATTTAAGTGACTCTCTATCAACTTATAATTTGATGAGTGTGGAACTTGATTACCAAATTTCGTGGAAACCGATCTTAGTCGTGTTTTTTTTTATTCTGAGGGTTAACCAATTTTCACTTACCCTAAAGTCGCGTGGATAAGACGCGTCTTATCAAAGGTTTTTTGGAGGAATAATTTAGAGGCGTCTTATACTCGAGGGCATCTAATGTTAAGTCTATTTTATCGCTAAAGAAAGCAACTATAAATTTATTCTAAATCTTGCCAATCGCTGTCCCAACCGTCAAAAACACCGCTAAGGAGTTCACATGATTCCTCTTCATCATCTGATATTTGAAGGTGGCTCGAAGTTACAGTCTCCTCATGGTCCATTTTCAGTAGAATTTTAAAACAACACTATATCTCGGTTAGCCATTTAGCGGGATGAAAACATTTGTCCGGCTGACTAGCTTAACTGGTCGGTCTGGACGATCTGGATGATCTGGACGATTTTCATGTAAACGCCATAAATACATGCGCAGAGGTGGATTGTCTCAATTTCCAAAATTAATTGTAGATTTTCGTAATCCTTTCCTTATCTCCTTACTTATAAATTCAAATTTAACTAGGTTATAAATTTTCGTTTGGGACATTCCCTAGGTCAAGGGTGATCAGGTCACGAGCGCAATTACACTCAAATACCATAAGCTTTAATATATGGTTTAGGATTTAAAACCCTGGTATGACGTCACCACCTTGTATTATTAATCGGCTACAATGGATTATTAACCATGGTACGTACCACTATTAATTAATATTTTTTGTGGTTTAAATCCTGTTTAAGTTCAGATTACCGTTAGGCCGATGGACCCGAACACCAATTTGAAACATTTTAAGCTCTATTGCCGCCTTTGTAATTCGACCGCAGTGAAATGGGGCATTGTGCTATGAAAACAAACTGATGTTACTATAATTTATTGAAGCCATACTCAATTATTTAATGAAAATTTTGTCGTCCAGATCGTCCACTGGACGCAATTTTTAATCGTCCAGATCGTCCGGACGACAACCAGATCGTCCAGATTGTCCGGTCAATTTCATCCGGCTGTTCTAACCCTGGTTACAATGAACGTTGCAGCAAAATTTGGCGCGTCTTATCTGCGGGATGCGTCTTATGATGCAAATAAATTTAAGCGGGAAAAATCGCGTCTTATGAACGAGGGCGTCATATCCATGAGGGCGTCTTATCCACGCGACTTTAGGGTACTAAAAAAATCAATTATCAATCAATTAATTTTTTTTTAGTACAGAGAATTAATTAAGAAGACAAAAATAAGTTGACAGAATCTTTGGAACATTCTCAACCGGATCTGCCTTTGTGTCATTGGAATTCACTTTGCTTCATTTAGATCATTGTATTCATTTCCTAAGAATCAAATCAATTCTAATTTCTAATTTTATTTATTTGAACAATCACAGTCAATGTATCCAGTGTAATAACCAAGTCATCTCATTGATTTCGTGAAGCGTAAAATTTCACGAATAGAATGAAAACCAAAAAAAAAACAATTTTTTGGAATTTGTTTTTGAATTGGAATCAAGTGTGATAGTTTGGAATTGTTAAGCTTACCAACGACGTGCACACATACTCATCAAATGATGTCATCCAATTTGTAATGCCTAAATTGATGGTGATAATGATTGAACTAATCAAAAATTTAAGGTACTAAATAACTTAATTATAATTTTAGCCTTAAACCCTCATATAGTAGTAGTATCCAACGTAATACTCATTGAGCGTAAGTGATCCAAAAGCTCATTTCTCCAATCAAAAATTGCTTCCATTGTAATGTCAACAAGTAGATTCGTTTGTGCAGTCTCTCTATGAAATTCTTCCAATATTGAATCAAATCTTAAATTTTGTAAAATGGAATGAATTTGAGAAGTAACAATTCCCTTGTTTTTTCTAATCCCTTGGGTTGATTTTTGAAATGACATTTCAACTCGACTTATTGGATCTAACTCACTGAGTAAGAATTTAAGTAGAATTTTTGATGTAATAGCTCCTCCTGTTGAAAATATTCGACTATCCGATCGACTGTAATTAAAAAAAAAAAAAGATAATTATTACACATAAATTTAAAAAAATAAACTCAAATTTCAAAATTTGAAAAAAAAAAGGTAATAACTTACTTGTGAGCTGGATAAAAAACAAATGTAGGTATCTTCTGTGGTGTTAAATTAANGTAGAATTTTTGATGTAATAGCTCCTCCTGTTGAAAATATTCGACTATCCGATCGACTGTAATTAAAAAAAAAGAAAAGATAATTATTACACATAAATTTAAAAAAATAAACTCAAATTTCAAAATTTGAAAAAAAAAGGTAATAACTTACTTGTGAGCTGGATAAAAAACAAATGTAGGTATCTTCTGTGGTGTTAAATTAANAAAAAAAAAGGTAATAACTTACTTGTGAGCTGGATAAAAAACAAATGTAGGTATCTTCTGTGGTGTTAAATTAAGTGGTAAGGAATTTTGAAAAGTGTCAATTTTACCCAGTACTATGTCAATTTTGTATTGTTTTAAAAATTGACCTAGTCTCACAAATTGGGCTAATGTTATCGAACAGAAACCACAAAATTGAGCTGAATACATTAGTAATAGTGGGGATGAACTATTACTTTGAAGAAATTCAATTAATTCTTTTGAATTAAATGTACGAACTGTACTTGATTCAGTTAGAGGCTCATTCAATTTTGTTCTGTTGCTCTTCAACAATTGACTTCTGCTGCTCTTCAACAATTGACTAGATTTAAAATTTTTTGTTCCTTTTTCTATTTCTCGAGTATAATTTGAGATTGTTCTTGCAATTTCTGATATGTTGAAAGAAGTGACNTTTGTTCCTTTTTCTATTTCTCGAGTATAATTTGAGATTGTTCTTGCAATTTCTGATATGTTGAAAGAAGTGACCTGTAACATAACTTCATTCTAAAAAAAAAAAAAAAAAAAATTTTTAACTCAATAACTACACAAGTTTATACAAAAAAAAAAACTTTAAAAAACTAATTCATAAGTAATAAGTTAATTACCTGAGCATCAATTATAAAGGCAATAGGNTTGTTCCTTTTTCTATTTCTCGAGTATAATTTGAGATTGTTCTTGCAATTTCTGATATGTTGAAAGAAGTGACTTGTACCATCACTTCATTCTAAAAAAAAAAAAAAAAATTTTTAACTCAATAACTACACAAGTTTATACAAAAAAAAAAACTTTAAAAAACTAATTCATAAGTAATAAGTTAATTACCTGAGCATCAATTATAAAGGCAATAGGATCCTTCATTTCTTTCGAATGTCTTGTCGTTCCATGAGGGAATGTATAATTTTGATTTGAATTTGTATAAGGGTCAACATGAATCCCAAGTGTTAATTTTGTAAAATATGGAATGTCAATTGGATCAATTGTAACAAATTGGAATGATCTTGAGGATTTACAACTGAGTCCAGTAAATCCTAATATACTTGAAATATTTTCATAATTTTTGAATGATTCTTGAATATATAATTTTTTTCTTTGAGTCCAATGTTCCAATTGTTCCCATATATATTGACAATTTGAATTCATTGACCCCATTTTACATATTTGAAGAAGTGATTTCCATAATTTCATCCACTCTAATAAACAAAAAAAAAATCATAATTATAAAAAATTACAAACTAAATTATAGGATTATAAGATATGAAATAAGATTATTATTAGTAAATTTCTCTTACCTGTATTCAATTTATGTACCAATCTTCGAAGTTTAGTGACATTAAAACTTTTGTTACAATTGAAATAATCCAAGGCCACTTCTTTGATTTGATTATAAAATGGAGAATAGGCTGATGGATAGTACCTTCTAGTTACTAATAAAAATAATGGTCGCTTGAGAATATCTTCAGACAAATCAGAAGCACCAAGTGCAACAACTCTATTAGCAAATCCATTTCTAATTTGATATGACCATGTGATTGGTGGTTTTGATGTTCTTTCTGTTATCCAATCAGCAACTTGTCCAATTGGACCCTTCATGCCTAAAAAATATTAAAACCAAAATATTAATTTTTAATTAATAAAAATTATTATTAATTTTTGTTTCTAACATTTGTAATTAGATACCTTTGTCAGGTGCAACCCATTTGGCTGTATGAATCTCATTAAATAATATTAAAGATATTGTTTTCGATGAAGTCAAATAAAATTTCTCTCCTAAATCTCTTCGTAAAATCAATCCAAAACCAATTTGTGAGAAGGGATCTGTTTCTAAATTTCTTAAGGCCATTTGCCGGTATAAACTGTAGGACGGGTCAAAGTCAGCTTCAGTACTGTTAAAACTTGTGAGCATAATGGCCTTCGGATAAGTAAATTTCATGTTAAAAATTTAACATTAGATTCATTTTTTTGGTTAAATTTACTTAAATTTATGTTCATTGAGAGAGTACTTACGTCGTGTTGAGCACGAAATCTCCATAATTCTTCTTCAGTATCAATGCGTGTAAATGGTTTGAGAACACTGTTGATGAATCGAATCAAGGGCTCAGCCCTTATTGGTCCATTGTAGATAACTCCCTAGAAGTTACAAATTAGTAGTTATTAGTCAAACCATCCTGATGAGTGAACTGGTGACAGATTTACTTACAGAAGCAGATCCAGGATGAACTACTAAAATAGGATAGTGAGACAAACTCTTATAATTCTGATGACATTGTCCTTCTGGCCACCAACAATTAACTGCATAGAATTTGATGAGACCTGGTTGTGTTGACTGGAAATACTTGGCTACTGACAGGAACTCACTTTTAGATTCCACTGACTCACTGTCCCAATGAGCATAGTAAAAAATAACAGATGGTTTGTAAGGGATTTGATGACGAGCCAATTCAACATATTCACCACGATAGAAATCTTCGATGAAACCGTTAGTTTCTTCAGGAGAGAAAAACGGAGATGGACTTGGCACAGTCTTCGTTTTCAATGGTCTAAAACAAAAACAATAGAATCGGATTAGATGTTTTGTAAATAAAAAGTAGATTTTTCAACGAAAAAAATAGGGAAAAAAATGTTCGAAGTTGTTTCAACGAACAACGTAACGTATGTATCCATTTTTATTCATTTCACACCCAATTTCAATCAAAATTTTGATTATTACAAATGAATGGGAAAGTTTTTGAAACTTAAGTTTAAGTTGNTTTATGTTAGTTGTAAGTAAATTGAGTTAATATTTATTTTTTCTTCTTTTACAAAACGTTGGCCAAATAATCTTGAACTTCTGGAACAGTAAGACGACGAAAACCTCGCTCAGTAACAAGACCGAGTTCAATATTTTCAGCTGTCATCTGTCCTTCGAAACTTTCTTTCAGAGCCAAAATTGCTGTATGAATTGCATCTTGTAGTTCAATGTCTGGGTTGTATCGTTTCTCTAAGAAAGTTTTCCCAGTAGTAAAATTTTTTCCCATTGCTGTTGCTTTCCATGGAAAAAATGAGCCGGATGGATCACATTGAAGTAAGGCAGGCTTCCCATTATCCCATCCACAAATCAAAAGTGAGACACCAAATGGACGAACTCCACCAGAATGTGTATATTCTTGCATCACATTCGCAACACGTTGTACCAATTGAATTGTTGGGATTTGTTCACCATATTGAAGGAGATACGTCTGAGCAGCTTTCCGTGCATTTTTTACCAATAGACGATAATCGGGTCCCATTCCACTGTAGCACATCCCAATATTAGGTGTAATGGATTCAATTTTCCAAACACTTGACTCGTCACATAGAAATGACTTGTGCTTCTTCTCTGTAGCTAAAACTACACCATTTGTTGCTAAACAAAATTCAAGTATATAAATAATTAGTATGAAGAGCTCATATTTTCATTCACATTAATACATTTTGTAATTACTAGTTATTTAAGTTTACCTTTGATTCCAATGGTTGGTGCTCCAGATGCAACTGCACCCAATGCATATTCAATTTGCACCAACTTTCCAGATGGACTGAACGTCGTCAGTGAGAAACTATATCGTTCCGATGTACCTGCCATTTTCAGTTGTTCCCACTGAACCTAATCATAAAGCAGTACTTTAACCGTAATGTACGATAAAATATAACTTATAATATAATATTATAATAACCTTACCTTTTATCAACGTTACCACGAAATAGTAATTTGAACGTTGAGCCTTGAGTCAATAAAGGTGATAATTGGGATGTTAATAGAATAAAGAAGAATAAACTTAAACTAATTAGTAATTAGTATCAGTCTGCTGTTTTCAACAATAACAACAAAAAACAACAATGAAATTTTAAATTTTTATCACTTTCACTTCCTTTTTGAAACTCAAAATTCAAATTCAATCCAAATAAAAATAAATTTACCAACTCATCACCGGAGTTTGAATTTCCCGCACTTAATTTTTGAAATTATAAGTCGAGCGAGACTAAATACTCATTCCATAAAATCATTATCGAATTTCGACAAAATCACTCTCCTAAATTTTTTTGTCGTTATAAAATTTCGTACTAATGTGCAACATTTTAGGCATTCCATTTTAAATTAAATAATTAAAAACATAGTAATACATGGAAATGGAACTTACCCAGTTCTGAGACTAGCTAGTCCACTAGCTATACAGAACATGACCAAGAAAATTTCCTTGTGGTACTTTGTTACGAATTGGTTCATTGTAACTATCCAATGTCTTAGAACTTTCATCAACGAAAATTTTCCAAAAGTAGCTCGACGATGAAAATGTGTACGATAATTTCGATAGTGAAGTTTTGTATTTGTTGATGATGAGGATAGATTTTCACTTCTTTTTTTACTTCTATTACTTCGATTCCTTTTTCGTCGTTTTTTAACAGTGATTGGTTTAACTAATCGTTTTCTACTCCTTGTCAATGGTCCACTACTTGAAGGTTCGTCTTCCTGGTCACCGTCTCTATCACTAGAATTTCTATCTTCTTTTGAAGAAGAACTTGAAGATGTATCTTCAAATGTTACAGTATCTCTGTAACTACTATCAGAATCCGTAGAGTCTTCGGTAAAACTGGCGTCAGAAAATTCTTTAATTTTTATCGATTCAATAATTATTGACTTCGTTGACTGGCTTTCTAAACTATTGCCGTCACTTTGTTCTTGATTATCGTCTGAGTTCATTACTTGTCTTCAATCATTCCTATTTTTTGACTCTTTTCTTATAAGTTCTCCTGGTGCATCGTACACATAAGTGAAATTACGAGAAACCAAAAAGGTGAATTTATCCTTATAAAGAGAAGTACTCAGCCAATAGCCAATCAAACTGTGTCCTCAGGCTCAGGCAGCAAGGTCAAGGTATGAAAACAATTTGATATCTTAATGACTTATTCCATATAAATATCCAATCCAAATCCAAATCCAATACAAGTATTGAATAATTGAATGTCCTACAAATATGAATCAACAAAACTATTCTCAATTATTAATTACCAAGGCTTAAAGAAGTAAGCATAAGCGCAGTATGTTTTAATTCTACGGAAGCAGTAGTAGTGCTTCCTTAAGCTGTAAGCTCTGAGTGCAGCGGTTGATTAGCCGCAACGAACAGCTGTGTCAATAAACAATAAATTATAAATAGTAAAGTAAGTTTCGTTAAGCATATAATGTAATAATAATAATATTTTTCAATAATATCACTTATACCCTAAGTAGTCAGACTCCAACGTACTACCACCGTCCTTAAAGTTTTTAGTTGTCTTAATTCTTAATTAATCAATTCAATGTTTATGTCTATTATCACTTTCACCAAACTCTTGAATGAACACGTGTCACTCTCACTTTCGCAGACAGAAACAATAGGAAGAGCACACAAGATCACAAGATTGGAATTTTGTTTATAATTTAAAATATTTTGTCGATAGTTCGACAAAGTTATGACTCATCGATACTACCGACAGTGACAGTACTCATTACGTCAGTCAGAAGTGGACAGACAGGTGTCATTCAATATTATTCTTAAATCGAACACTTTGTGTTTAAAACAATCAAATCGCTTACTATGGNACAGACAGGTGTCATTCAATATTATTCTTAAATCGAACACTTTGTGTTTAAAACAATCAAATCGCTTACTATGTCAGGACCAGGTTAGTAATTACTGAATTATTTATATGTTTTTTTTTAATTAACTAAAAGTATTCAACTATAAAAATATTAAATTATCAATTTCAGGACCGTTTGGGGGTGGANTAATTAACTAAAAGTATTCAACTATAAAAATATTAAATTATCAATTTCAGGACCGTTTGGGGGTGGAGCTGGGGGTGGAGCTGGGCGTGGCCCACCTGGACATGGTCCACCAGGACCAAGAAACCCCTTTGGTCAAGGAACGANACAGACAGGTGTCATTCAATATTATTCTTAAATCGAACACTTTGTGTTTAAAACAATCAAATCGCTTACTATGGCAGGACCAGGTTAGTAATTACTGAATTATTTATATGTTTTTTTTAATTAACTAAAAGTATTCAACTATAAAAATATTAAATTATCAATTTCAGGACCGTTTGGGGGTGGAGCTGGGCGTGGCCCACCTGGACATGGTCCACCAGGACCAAGAAACCCCTTTGGTCAAGGAACGAGAAGGTTATATTTATTTATATCTAATATTTTAAAATATTTTGGATTTAATATTTATTTCAAAAAGATTTCAAATCTATGGTCTATTTGTTAGTAGCTGTATATTTGGCCCAGGAACAGCATTTCCTGGTGAAAGGGACTTGGAATCAAATCTTGGGATTGGTCCTGCTCGAGCTCGATCAACCCCTGCTACTAATTTTGGTAAAATATCCTTCTTATCACTTGACTAAATGTTTTAGAATTATTAGGTAACAAATTTATTGGATTATTAGGTAGAGCTGATGGAGTTAACGATCCTTTGGGAATTGGACAGTTGGGACGTTCAGATTTAGACCCATTGGGTAGAATTGGGACAGGAATGGTAGCGGATCCACGTGGACTTGGTAATATGCGAAATCCCCAAGGACTCCCACCGTAAGTAATCAGAGCGATAATTATATAGTCTGTCACATGAGACAAATTAAGGGTAATTTGGATCGGGACTCGGAAGTAATAATGTTGAGAAAAACTGGAATACCTCAAATGTTAAATAATCAATATATTTTCCAATATTCATTACTGCTATTATAGTGCAGACTTAAATTATGCTGACTCAAAACTTAATTTCGATACTTTTTTTTACCTTGGTGCTAAGTTTGAGTTTTATGATTTTGAAATACAGTGGACACCCACAAGGAGCTCGATTTGACCCATTTGGACCCGTTGCCCCACAACCACCATTCTTTGGCTCTCAACAACCCCCACCAGGACCTTTCCCACCAATGGGGCCTACACCAGATCATCTTCACCCTGTTCCGTTTCCAGGGGAAGAACCTCGTCAACCAGGTCAACCACCACGACGTGGACAACCTCCCCATTTTGGAGGCCCAGATCCTGATAACGAACAGCGTCCAACTGGAGCTGGATACGATGATATGTTTATGTAAAAAAAAAAAAAACTAATGCGAACATAATGCCTCTTTTTTCCCACGCCGAACCGTCAAAACTTATTTTAGTCTAATAATCTTAAGTTTTTTCAAAACAAAACGTTTAATGCATGAATGAAGTCGTCAGCTTTTGAAAGTGATTTATAATGTGAGATTAAACTCGACGGTTTGTGCTCTGAAATCCTTTGTAATAACAACTACTGTATTAGAAACAGCGAATCGTGGGACGGAAATTACCTTTGTACCATTCCATTCGACACTTCCAAATTCCTTTTGATTTCCAATGAAAAAGAAATTTGGAAGTTTGTCTTTGATAATGAAAGGATCATCTTCAAATCCTGGATGAAGGGGCATTGTGTCTGGTGCAGTGGGACACAAATGACCCCATTCCATAAATCGTCTTCCCATTTCCAATGAAGATTTTACATCAGAGAATTTCATAGCATCTCGAATGGGTTCACCATCAGTCAAAATGAGGTCTAATGATGGTGGATCATTTTCGGTTTTTGACGATAATGGGATTTGAACTCTGGATGGATTTGATAGCAAATGAAACGTAGAATACTGGATTGATAATGGAAATAGACACTTGTGAAGTGGTGGTTGAGGGTACATTGCTTCAATAGGATCTTCTTTTCCAGGAATTACAAACACTTCCATTGTTTGCTGTAAGAAATGAAAAAAAAATTACAAAAATTTTAAACGAGCACATTTATTGGTAAATTTTTTCGATGAAAATTTTCTCACTTACAGCCAAACAGGATATCATTCTGTCTAATTTTTTTGAATTCGCAGCAGTTGCCTTGTACTTTTCATTTCCTGTTTCAGAATGTATTGAATTCCCTAAGAAGAAAACTCGAGTCCTCTTTCGTATGATATTTTCTTGTTCAAATGAAGATCCAGCAAAACCTTGCAAATGTTCGAATAGTAACCCTAACTCAAGAGAGTTTTCAGTATCTGATCCAAATTGAAGTCCTGAGACGAATACCTACAACAAAAAAAAATAAGCAAAAATTCAATAAAAGAAAACGTTTCGACTATTATTTACTTCATTCATTGCTAATTTTACTTACGATTTCAGATCGCTCGGAATATTTCTTATCAGGCCAAACAGAAGGACTTGGTGTGGGCCAGAAGACATCAAAAACTTCAAATCTTCCATCAATAGTTGGACGACCTTTGACACCAAAAACAAGTCCATTGACCAATCCATTAATACTAATTCCAGATGTTGATGTTGGGATGAGTCGCACACGTGTAGTTTCATCTTCTAACAAAAGAACATCCTTTTCTGAAATATAACTTTCCTTTGTGGTACGATCTGTCAATTGAATTTCTTCACCAAGTTCCTGAAGAATTGATGGTTTATCTGGTTGTTGCTTGAAGACAGTTCCTATGATTGCTACAAAATGTAAAATTTGAATTAAAAACTTAATGATAATGTAAATTAAAATTTTTTACTAATTTACCAACAGTAACATCTTCATGTAGAGCAATATGCTGGCCATGCTCATCATCTTTTCTACCAGAAGAGGCTAACTTTCTTGGACTCAATGAATATTTCTTAGGACTATTATACATTTTTCTGGGACTGGTAGGTCCAATATTTGTTGTAGAAGATTCGCACAATCCTGAAATTTTTTTCAACACGACTTCTGGCCATCCTTTCCGGATCTTATCTGCCAGTATTGGACGAATAGATGAAAGCCGAATGAAATATGTATGAGCATACTGTCTTGAAAAATGTTTATTTTGTCGTACAGCTGAGCTGAAATCCGTTCCAGTACCTTCACTGACTAATTTCTCTGGAATTCGAACATGTTGTGGAAAATCGACTGTCCCAGGATATGACAGTAAATCCATATGTAACGGAACTGGGTTCTCATCATCTATTTCCATTTTCATTTTGGACTTGCTTTTTCTTCAACGATTTTCTAAATGAAATCTAAGGAAGAATAGGAAGAAGAATGTATCAAATTTATCGTAATTTGTAACACAGCAGTACAGGGATTCCAATACTAAATTAATAGTTTAAAGAAAAGATTAGTTTGTCAACTTACTTGAATTTCAATTCGAATCTCTTGAATGTGAAAACGAAACCGAATTGGAAGACTCTGTCTGTGGAGACAAGGAGTGACTCCAATTACCAACAATTCAGACTTCCGACCGACCGAGTCTTAAATTTCAGATTTCAGAATTAATAGGTTTACTTATAATAATTTTCAAATTTTACAAAAGTCAAAATAATCTATTTCTATCCAAGTACGCCATATAACATAGCCCAACCTCGGAAGAAAACGTATAACTTTTACTCAAAACCTAATCAGAACCCAAACCTAATTTGTAGATTTGTCCGAGCACTGGATCCCTTTTTACTATTATTTTTTTTTTACTAAAAACCAAAATTATTCAAACTTATAAACCTAATGGAATTTATACAGGGTTTCAACTAATTTTTTACACATGGCTTTTGCAGTTAACACTTTCTCCATGTGTACTTATTTTTCCGGGACCCTGTAAAGAACAATTCGCTCATAATAAGAAAACGAGATGTAAATTTTTGGTAAATGTTAGTAAAGTGTCTCGAGTTCTCGACATATTGTAGTAAAAATTTGTTTATTGGATTGGGTATGACTAAGGCACAGGATGTCAATCCTCTCTGTGTTAAATTTAATGTAGCGGACGGTAGGAATAAAAATCGAATTGCTACACAAAAACACAAAATAGTTTCCAATCTGTAAGTTCTACAAGTTTCACTTTACTATTCTTTACGCATTTTTTTAATTAGATTTATTAGTTCTAACAATTCCAGTCAATATGCTCAGTTCGTCATCACCTAATCATCAAAATGAAACTCTAGCCCAACCAAAACTCAAAGCAATTTTACAAGGATTTTTACAATATACATATACACTAGGGCAAATCAATCTGCCGCTTTTGAGATTTTGAAATTGTTAACTTTTGACGTTTGCAGAGGGTTTAGCAAACTTAAAATTGANAATTGTTAACTTTTGACGTTTGCAGAGGGTTTAGCAAACTTAAAATTGAATTGAATTGAATTGAATTGAATGTAATTTATTTAGGTGTCAAAAGAATCATTTTAGATACAAAANAAGTCTAGCTATACATCAGTCACTAATGAATAGCTAGAATTACTTAATTACATGATTAGTGAGTAATCAGTTGTAGTGACAAGTTACCAGTAAAGTCAATCAAGATGAAAAAACAATCTGTAGATCAACCGGATGGTTAGCAAACAAAGGTTCAAATGTCAACAAGAAAATGAACTACAGAGGAGAAGGATGCAATATTAAATTTCTTAACTAACCATACATTAAATGGTAGAGGCTTTGAGGTAAGATTTTTATTCTCTGTTAAATTTTAATCTTATTACCCAAAATTGCTTAATTATTTTATTACAAAAAACAATAGCTGATGTGTTTTATTCTAAATTAATTTATGCTAAATTCATCGACTGCAAGGAATAATTGAAGTGCTTTCCCACAAACGGAGTTGATTAATTTTAATCGTTTTTNGCTAAATTCATCGACTGCAAGGAATAATTGAAGTGCTTTCCCACAAACGGAGTTGATTAATTTTAATCGTTTTTGCTTAGACATTTAAAACATAAAAATAAAATTTTTTTTGCAAATTGAAATCAATCAATTTGAACTTCGCAAAGTCCAAAATTGGACTGCGTATGCTCCAAAATTTTAAAAGTTCAAAATTTCAAAATTTTAAATTTTCAAAAGACACCTTGATTTACTCTACTGTGTTACTGGTAAGGTCAAAGGTCTATCATAAACTTAGCTTTGAGTTAGAGACAATGACAAATATGATCACAAAACCTGAATGACCATTACTAATATCCTGAATGACAAAAACATTAAGTTTAGTAAAAAAAAAAAAAAAAAAAGTTGTTTTTGATGTCGGTTTATGCTATTATAGAAAAAATTATTTGGGGTAAGAGTCGGTTATTATTTACTTTGGTTTAAATTATTATTCAAAATGTTTTTAGTATATTGCTGTTCGCGCTCAATTCATTCAAACACTTCCCTCTCTTTCTTTGTTATGTTGCGAAGTAACGATCAGCTTTAATTATCAATTTATCACAAAAAAAAATTTTTTTACAAATCTTAATTTACGTTTAATTAAGTTAATAATCTGTCTATCTGTCTAATAATCTCAATTAAAGATATTACTACACAAAACAAGCATCAAGTAGTTAAATATTCTAAAAGACAAAAAAATACTGGCCAATGTGGGGGTCGAACCCACGACTTTCGCGTTATTAGCACGACACTCTAACCAACTGAGTTAATCGGCCAACTGAAGAAAGTACATAAATTACTTATTTATAAATTAATTCACATTTGAACAATAAAGAGCGAGGTTGAAACTAGACAGAATTAACACAAAAATTTATGAGCTTCTTAATCAATTGTTTTCAAAGTTGTTACCCTTGGACAAAAAAAAGGTAAGCATAAATCTACCAAAATAAAATGAAGAAAAAGGTACCCTAAAATAATGTTGAAAAATGTACAAGTTATAAATAGTCTTATTAGTCCTCTCTATAGGATAGCTATAGCTGAAGGTATGAAACAAAAAAAAAATTTAATATTCAGAAGAAAAAATATACAAACTATTTTTTTTCATTTCGAAAAAAAAATTTGTTTTTAATTCATATGATTTTTATTACGATTAGAAATTACGGATATGATTAGAAATTACACTTGTACGGGTGGTGGGTAGTGAGAAATTTCTGACCCAATATACATCCATTTGGAATTTATGATTAAAATTTGACTAACTGTAGATTCTAAACCAGTTTAGACACAGCAAATACAGGTATTTCCTAAATTAGAGAGTTTTTCCAAAATCCTGCTGTAATTTTACATCCAATCGTAATTTTTCCCATCCAAATTGGTGAACTTTAATTTTTTTTTTTTCAAATATTTTATAATGTCCGAAGACGGATATTTCGGCAAAATATTTAATATTCCTAATGTCATTTCACATCCAGTTATTTCATTATCATAATTTTCGACTATCCGAAAACCTCAAGATTAAAATTTTTTTTTCCACTCAAGGTGTAATTTTATTTTGCACTTTTACTGTGAAATCATTTTTGATTTTATAGACTTGTTTTGTATTATTAGAGCTTAATAATGGATGGTGTGTAGGACGGNCTCATTTTTGATTTTATAGACTTGTTTTGTATTATTAGAGCTTAATAATGGATGGTGTGTAGGAGTGAACACGATTTCAAAAACTTTCTTGATATTAATATCAAACTTATAATATAATATCTAAAAATTTCTCTTTTGGTTTCAAGTCGTCCTGCGAACAAATTCATTGAATTGGATATAATTCTTACATCACTTATTGGGTTTCAGAATATAAAATTATCAAGTCTATAAAATTCTATTTCAAATGATACGTCACATGCACAGGTTTGCTAATCGCTGAGATAATCGTAATTGCGATTTCAGAAAAAGTTCAAATCCTCTCAACAACCTTACTAAAAAGAAAAACCTTAAGTTTACTCCAATTCGTTATACTTTCTTTTTCACATAATGTTCTTATGACCTTATTTTTACCTATCCTGAGTCAGGATTTTTGACTCTGTATAATGAAAATAATATAAAATGTAAAAATAAATTNTATCCGAAAACCTCAAGATTAAAATTTTTTTTTCCACTCAAGGTGTAATTTTATTTTGCACTTTTACTGTGAAATCATTTTTGATTTTATAGACTTGTTTTGTATTATTAGAGCTTAATAATGGATGGTGTGTAGGACGGAACACGATTTCAAAAACTTTCTTGATATAATATCAAACTTATAATATAATATCTAAAAATTTCTCTTTTGGTTTGAAGTCGTCCTGCGAACAAATTCATTGAATTGGATATAATTCTTACATCACTTATTGGGTTTCAGAATATAAAATTATCAAGTCTATAAAATTCTATTTCAAATGATACGTCACATGCACAGGTTTGCTAATCGCTGAAATAATCGGAATTTCTAACTTTGGGTGATTCGATTAATCGTAATTGCGATTTCAGAAAAAGTTCAAATCCTCTCAACAACCTTACTAAAAAGAAAAACCTTAAGTTTACTCCAATTCGTTATAACTTTCTTTTTCACATAATGTTCTTATGAACTTATTTTTACCTATCCTGAGTCAGGATTTTTGACTCTGTATAATGAAAATAATATAAAATGTAAAAATAAATTAGTAAAAAATCTTTTAACATTCTTCAAAAAATTTGAATTTCTTCAATTAAAGTTATTAAAGTAGTCGACGGATATAAGATCATCATTTTTGAAGGGAAACTTTTAGGAGTTATAACCAATAAGGTGTTATAATGAATTATTTCCCATACTAAATGCATTACGTTAGTTCAAAACCACATCTTGAAAATTTAGTCTTATAACAAAGATGGTCTTATAACTGAAAGTCTTATATCCGTCGAATACTATAATAAAAAACATTGAAAAGTGAATACATTGAGCCATCAAAGTAAAATAAGAAATCCATAGAAACCTTTATTAAAAATCCTAGGAATAGGTCAATGACCTTTAATACTAGAGGTGAATAACCTTTATTTCTACCTTGCTCTACTAATATAATTTGTTTCACACTATTCAAAAAAAATTTTACTTTTGTTGTTGGGTTACTCACAATCTCATTCACATTATCATCACAATTCAATTCGTAACTAACTAAAACGAATAATGTGAATAGTGTAGTAAAAACAAGTTTCTGAAGTCTATGAGGTATAATATCAGACGAGGTGAAATCAACAATAATAAGTGCAATTTTATAGCTGTATAGCAAAATCAGGGTACTTTCAGTCTCATCAGTAGAACATTATACAACTATTGATTTTGTGAAAGTTTGTGAAAATTATAAAATAAGATTTTATAAAGAAAAAAAAAAGAGAGATTTTCTTCTGGAAAGAAAATTTTCTTATTAGTAAATATTGTCAATTTTTCTGGGCTGGNTATAATTTGTTTCACACTATTCAAAAAAAATTTTACTTTTGTTGTTGGGTTACTCACAATCTCATTCACATTAGCATCACAATTCAATTCATAACTAAAACGAATAATGTGAATAGTGTAGTAAAAACAAGTTTATGAAGTCTATGAGGTATAATATCAGACGAGGTGAAATCAACAATAAATAATAAGTGGAATTTTATAGCTGTATAGCAAAATCAGGGTACTTTCAGTCTCATCAGTAACAACATTATAAAACTATTGATTTTGTGAAAGTTTGTGAAAATTATAAAATAAGATTTTATAAAGAAAAAAAAAAAGAGAGATTTTCTTCTGGAAAGAAAATTTTCTTATTAGTAAATATTGTCAATTTTTCTGGGCTGGTGGAATTTTTTTTTTTTTTAGTTTCACCCATTTTGACGATTATCAATTTAGAACAAGTACATGTGGTTTTTGGTCATTTATGTTTAATAATAGTAATTTAATTAATTACTGTATTAATTTTGTAGGTAAATATTAAAAATATTTCAAAATTTCTTGAAATTTTTTGTTAAAAATGCAAAAGCTAGAGGAAAATGGACAACATGTACCCAATCGGATTCAAAGTTTTAAATTTCTTCCCGGAAGGACAAATTTCTATTGGAATGAGGAACGACTTATGTGTTATATTATTCTAATCTCAATTGTGATTGGTTATTTTTTATTTATGATTAATGAGTAAGTAAAAATTTTGGTGATATGTTGGTATCAAAATCTCAAATTTGCAAAAAAAAAAAAAGAATTTTTTTTTTACTAATTTTTTTTTTTTTTTCAGTGCGAAATTCTCAATAGAGCATTATACATTTCTCGTTCCGGTTGGAATTTCTGGGATTTTCCTAACCACCATTGTTAATCAACTTTTGGCATCATTNAGAATTTCTTTTTTACTAATTTTTATTTTTTTTTTCAGTGCGAAATTCTCAATAGAGCATTATACATTTCTCGTTCCGGTTGGAATTTCTGCGATTTTCCTAACCACCATTGTTAATCAACTTTTGGCATCATTTGGAAATCCTGGTATTATGAGTTATCAAAATGAGTCAAATGTATCAACTCTTACTGAAATTAGTACCAAAAGTAACAACAATGGACTTAACAATGATCAGGAAATACTTGTTCCAGTAAAACTAGACGGAACTTTGACATTGTTGAAATATTGTCATACTTGTAAATTACTTCGACCTCCTAGAGCCGCACATTGTAGATTCTGCGACATTTGCGTATGTATGTAAATTTTTTTTAATTCTCACTCTGAGTTTTTAATTAATTTTTCAAAAAATTTTTCAAAAAATTAAAAAAAAATCTTTTTCAGAAAAATTAAAAAAAAAATTAAAAAAAAATTTTTTATAAAAAAAATTTATATTAATAAAATTATTTTTGCAGATCGCTCAGACCATCATTGTCCCTATTTAGGGAATTGTATAGGACTAAAAAATTATAAAAATTTCTACTACTTTCTTTTATCCGTGGTTCTCCTGACGGCGTGTGGATTTGGATTTGCTCTCTTACATCTGTTACATCGTAAGTAAAATTTCAGATTAAAAATTTAGAAAAAAAAATTCAAAATTTAAAAAAAAAATTTTTTTTTCTTAAAATTATCACAGTAAAGTTAGAACTTGGTACATTTCAAAATGCTCTGTACAATTCACCAATCAGCGCTCTTGTGATGTCTGCTTGTGTCTTGGGTGGAAGTTTTCCATTTGGTTTATTATGTTTTCATACATATATTCTCTTGAATGGAATTACGTCACGAGAGATGCTCAAGAAAATTTTCAAGAATAAGCGCAATCCTTACAGTAGTAGGAATCCATTAGTAAATTGTTACATAACACTTTGTTGCACTGGCAAACCCAACAATGTCTTTGAATATGTAAGCTAATTTCAATTTCCCATTGCTTCAACAATCTTAAATTTCAGATTTTGATTTTAAAAAAATGTACTCTGGATAGATTTCCGACGTCGCTGAACATGAAAAGCAAGATTTCCAAACAAAAAATGGATAGCAACCGGCAATAACCGCGAACAATGAGGATACTGACCCTTTAGCGCCATTGTTACTTTTCTTTTGTAATTTTTGCATAAACTTTTTCTTTTTATAGATTTAATTGAATTGAATAACATTTTTAATATCACAGCGATTCATTCAAGAAGGCTAGTTATGCAATAATTTAAAAGAACCACATAGTAGTGTTAATTTCAACGGTCCACAGTCATGGCGGCGTTAGTAGTAATGTGCAATTTGTAAATGAAGCACAATGACAAGATTTGAAGATTCTGGAAGCAAATTTGTTCGTAGGAAGAAATCTTTTTTTTTTCAGTTGTTACTTTCTGATCGTTGCCTGTTGATTCGACCCATTATTTTATCTTTCTGTGAAAACCATTATAAATTTCTTATAAAAAACTCTTCTGAATTAAAAAAAGAACGAAAAAAAAAAACTTTTTTTTAGCTCACCAAACCACCAACTTTTTTTGGTTGTTTTTGTAACTTGCTAGCTCCAACTCGTTTTGCTTGAATATACTGTTCTGCTTCTTTGAGTTTCTCTTTGAAAATCCTTTGTTGTTCATTCTTCCAAATTTCTTTAAAATCATGACAAAAGACAGACCAGGGTTGAAAAAAATCCGAAGGTGCGGAAAGTTCACCAGGTTTCTTTGGTTTTGGGGTGAAATCAAAGAACTTCATTGTTTTGACGTAACTGAAAGTAAGTAATTTAAAAAAATTGAATTTCATACTTTTCATCATAAAGTTATTAATTTCAAAATCGTACGTTTTTTTTCCTTCGTCAAAATTTTCTTCTACGTCCTGAACTTTTCCTTTCGCTTGATCCAAAAATGAAAGCATTTTGGACTTAAAAGGTTCAATATTCTCTTCCGTAGATGAACCAATGACATCATGTGTCTGAGTCTCACATTCTAAAGTAAAAAAAAATCATACTGTTAATGGTCACAGGTAATTCAACTGTAATTAGAAGGACCACAACTAGTAAACTCTGGAGGATTTACTTTTAAGCTTCTCTTTTAATTTATGAAGATCGGCTTCAACATCTTCAAAATTTAATGAAGCAGCTGCTTCAATGTCACTTGGTTCCGGGGTTGGTAGTTTTGATTCAGTAGTTCCACGAAAATCATCATAATTCTGAAAAAAAAATCAAAGTTATGTATAAAAAATCATACTTAATTTCAAACATTATTAATTATTTTCATAATTATTTACTTACTTTGATGTAAGTGGAAACAATGAAATGGAGAAAAGTGTAAGCATTATCTTTGCTTTTGACATCTCGTAGTTTTGGTAAAATATCCAATGTGAACCCATCCGCTTGACCTCTTTGCATGTTTCCACCGTTCATATAGTTTCCATAAGTGAGAATAAGGGCTATCACACTTTTGAGGTCTTTGGATGACATGAGTTGTTCACAGACTAGACGAAAGTTACTTAATTTAGTTTCAATCATTGTGAAAGATTCGGCAAAAGTAAATTGGAAGGTAAAACACATAATTCGTTCAGAATATTTTGGTATTGAATTGAGATCATATAGAAACCTGTGGAGAACCAAAAGGTCAAACTAAAGACTCGTTGTTGATGATTGATGATTTTTTTAGAAACTAACTTGTCTGCTTTCTCCAATGGCATGTCAGGATTTGACAAGACATGATCTTTCATTAGGGCGTATTCTTCATCAGTCGGTTTCTATTAAATATTGAACAAATCAATCGATTAATCAAGGAAATTAAAAATATGCATATAGTCTTACGATGTCCAGGATCTTCTCCAGCGTTTCCAATTTGATTTCAGACAAATCCAGTTCAAAAATAGCTGAAATCAAATAAATCATCCAATCATAAAATGTTGAGCCCCTGACCTTGACCTCACATTATTATCCCCTCACCATCTCTGATTTTCGAAATGTCTGGTTTCCGTTTCTCATCTTCCAATTTATTACTTCGAATAAAAATCCCAACATTTTGAGCTCTCTTCTGATCCAGTACTGAAATTGCTTTGAGTACAGATACTTTCTCTTCCTTTTTTTCTTTTGGTTCTTTTTTCTCAGCAACTTGACGACCAAAGAGGTCAGTGAAGTCATCCCAATTCCCAATTGATACTTCCTCCAATTTCTCCCATAGTTTAATTTCTGTTGATTTATCAGACCTATAGTCAACCATATAATTAATCAGACAATTAAATAAATTATAATCCAAATTTAAAACATGCTTTGTTGCTTCTTGACTATCAGGTTCAATATTTTGTGTGACTGGGACTTTGATTTGTATTCTGGTCCAGTATAAGGCTAGAAAAATACCATATCATCGTTTTCATTTTATAGCTTCCTGATTAAAAATGAAAGTACAAATTGTTCTCACGTTTCATAGGCATTTTAGGGCTGATTGGCTTCTTGCGTGCCTCAGGCCTAGCTTGCCAACCTCCAAATGGTGGTGCTGGTAAAGATGGAATTCCAGCTTGTCCAAACATACCTGGTGGTGGAGGTGGACCCCCTGGAGGAGGAGGAGGAGGAGGCGGACCACCTGGAGGAGGAGGAGGAGGCGGTGGACCTCCAAGAAAAGGAGGAGGAGGCGGAGGTGGACCTCCAAAAAATGGTGGTGGTGGAGGCGGAGGTGGACCTCCAAAAAATGGAGGTGGTGGAGGCGGAGGTGGACCTCCAAAAAATGGAGGTGGTGGAGGCGGAGCTCCAAAAAAAGGAGGAGGAGGTGGTGGAGGTGGACCTCCAAGAAAAGAAGGGGGAGGAGGGGGAGGTGGTCCAGGAAAAAGAGGCAGTTGAGTCGGCATTAAAATCCCTCCGATGGGAGGAGCTGGTGGTGGCATTGGAGGAGCTGGTGGAGGTGGTCCGAAAGCAATGTCTGACATCAATGGTGGAGGAGGAGGTGCACCAAAGACAGGTGGATTCACTTCATTTACATGAGACTTCATATCGTCGCATACCTTTGATGTTAAATTCTGTCCAAGAGGAAATAGACACAAATTATTAGACTGGCTGCAAAAATACTCAGACTACTTATTGATACTAATAATTCTTGGTCTTCACTAAATCTACTTCACCTGAATGCTAATAAGAGTTCGCAATGTGTCACACTCTTTTTCCAATTCTAAAATCCTTGCTGCATACTTTCGCTCAATTGCTTCCTGTGTTTCACCTCGAACAGAAAAGACTTCAATTTCATGCTCTTCCGTCTTCTTTTGCATTGACTCCTTGTGTTCACGCTTCAATCCCATAACCATTTGTTGAAATTCTGTCAAAATATCCCAAAACGGCAACAATTAGAGCATTCAGTCTCTCAAACTACACATTCATTCAGGTGAAAGAGGTGACAGTTGAAGTAAGAAGAATGTAAAACAAAAAAAAATTCTGTTAGTAAAGAAGATAATTGCCAAACCTGGAGCAGGGTCAAGAGTCTCAGAAGAAGTAGAGAGACGAGTTAAGTCACATTCGCTTTCAAAATGACTCACTGTTTTAGGAACTATGCCTGGTTGTGGTAAATGTTCTGGAGACAATGTTCGGTTGTTTCCTTCCTGACCTTGACCTTCACCTGTTAGGATTAATTTGTCCCAAAACCCTCCAGCCATTAGTGTTAGTTTTTTTTTTTTTTCATCCAACAACCATTTTTGCTAGTCTTGGTAGTTCCATTTAACAAAAAATTGATTACAGTGAAGCACAAAAGTCTCACCTGCTTCTGTGTATTTGGCTCCATTTCTAGGTGGAGAGATTGAGTCATGAGTTGGAGGCCATGAAACTGGAGGGAGTTTCCCAGGAACTTGGCTAGAAATAGCTGGAGACTCCGAGTGTGACCAATAATAAATTAAATCAGGCTAAAAAGAGAGTAACTTAACCTTAGAAATTTTTCCATTTTCTAATTCCTGAGGTGCAAAAATAACAAAAAACAAATTATCTACATTCTTTACCCGAAATATTCTATCAACAGTAGAACCTTCTACGTCTTCAATTTGTTTCAAAACACCGGCAGCAAGAAGTAAAGAGCAAAATTGATTAGATATATACTTCATATCTTGTAAAGACATGGTAGCATCTTTGATATAATTTCCATCTTCTAATGATGACACAAACCAATGAATCAGCATTTGACCTGAAAAAATAAAAAGGTAAAGTGAATTTCAATTTACTAAACCCCTATGATTAAAGTAAGTAAGTATAATAATTATTAAATACCTTCAAATTTTTCATATAATCGGAAATCTAATTTTTCAGGGACAAATTTTGGTTTTGTAAGTGCTTTCGCTTGGTTAGCTGCTTGTTGTGTCTGAAGTTCAGCGAGAGTGAGACTGGCAACTTTTCTTAGTACATTACTATCAGTTATTGGTACATCTGTGACTGAATTGTAGCGACGGGCCAATGGTGGACCACTGAGATGACCTGACGACCCAAAATCTTCATTATGACCTATAAGTCACACAAAAGAACTACTAAAGCTAACAGCATAAATAACTCTAACATAACTCTAATTAGTATAATGAACACCAACAAACTTTCTAAACTTGAACAATTACATTTGAGAATTTGGAAATTTTTAGTCAACCGTCTCTGAGGAAGTACCAGAAAACTAGTTGCAAATCCATTACAATTTTTAGCAAATTCAATCACTTGAGACCATGGTAAGAAAAGTACATATAGACTAAAAATCAACAGTAAAATTTGATACCAAAAAACACTCAAATTTGAAGAATAATTTAATGTACAAGAACATATCAAAGTGGTACAATTCAAAAACTCAATCTGGCTAATATTCTTGTATAAATCGAAATTTGTAATGCCACTGATTTTAGTTGGATCTATTGCCATTTTTACTAAGCAATTTTGTAAAAACTGATAATTNAATAATTTAATGTACAAGAACATATCAAAGTGGTACAATTCAAAAACTCAATCTGGCTAATATTCTTGTATAAATAGAAATTTGTAATGCCACTGATTTTAGTTGGATCTATTGCCATTTTTACTAAGCAATTTTGTAAAAACTGATAATTACAAAATCTACTGCAAAACAATCTTAAGTAAATTAAGAACAAAAATCATAAATTATCATTTCTGAAAAACACAAAAAGTACCACAGAAAATCACCGCCACCTTGACAACACTGTTTTTTTTTCACAATCTTAAATTTTCTACTTTAAAAAAAGCTAGGTTGCTGTTAAGTTGTTTAGAATATTAAATAATTATTATTGAAAATCTGCTAAAATAACTTAATACTCAAAACTCAAGACTGTTCGCTGTGTAGGAGAAAAAAAAATCGTTTTACCTTACCTATCGGAAGTGCACAAGACATAATAACTTTTTCATTATTGATTATCAATCAACAATTACACAAAACTTAATCAAAATTCAAGTGTCTCGTTATAAGGTTTACAGGTATAAAAATTTACAGGTTTACTCCAAGAGTGACCCTAGAAGAGTGAGTGATTTGGATTTAACTTATTTCACTTAATGTCAATTCTGCAAATAAAAAAAAATACAATTTTTCTACACTTAAGTACGAATAAGGAATAAGGAAATAAAGTAAAAGAACAGAGATTAAATTGGTAATGAGAGATTCAACTTTAGTCAAGAGAGAATTACATAACCAGAAACTCAAAACAATACTGCCAAAACCGTGATGTAGAGCGTATAAGGATCAACTCATCTGTGAATTTAATTTCAGCAACAATGGAATCATGAGTCACTCAAAACGCCTCAGCAAAAATTAAACAATTTTTTAAACCCTTTTAGTTACTATTGAGTCTGACCTATTTTCATGTAGTAAGTTTTTTTTTTTTTTTAGCAAAAAGGAAGGAGGTTGAAGCCTCCTGCTGTTGAAAGGAAAAGTTATAGGTAAATTTTGCAAATTGTAAATCCAACAACCGGATATGTGATTATCATGCTTTTTTTTTCGTTTTTTGAAGGATAAAAGATCAGCAGAATTAGTTAATTATACATAGAGAGATTGTTATGTAGTTTCTGTAATTTAATACATCAACCCTTTCCACGCCTGAATATTTCATGTATGTAAATCTCATTTGTTTCCAATTAATCATCATCTTTTGTTATTACTAGAGATCACATCGAGTTGGATCAAGTTCTTGGCTAATCTCCATTACCTTTTTTTGTAAAAAAATAACTCAAGGACATGCAAAAAAAAAGTTACCGAAACAATAACATGCATCTCCTCTACAGTTTAGAAGAGCTAATAAATTTCGCAAGTTCAAGTGCAAAAACACCATGTGTTAACCATTTTGACATCATTTCATCAATCAAATCAAATTGGTTAATAATTGAATAATTTTAATATTACCTGTGAGACATTGTTCACTTCCAGTGGTATCTTTTTTTGACCCAAGTCCACCACCAACAGGTACATCATCAACTGAGGATGAGACAGATGAGAGTTCAACTTTTCGTTTCCGGGTCAAAGTGAATGAAGTGGTCAGAGGACGTTGTGGGGCACTAAAAGACACACAAAAAAAAATTTAAAATTGTGTCAATTCCATCATAACTATAAAGCATTTGATGAAATTACAAAGAAGGAAAGGGTTATGGTAATGATATGCTTGATTAGACTTGTATAAATTTTAGTAAATAATTTTTTTTTTAACATTACTTGTAATTGAGGTCTGTGGATGTCATCGTACTTGCAAAAGACACAAAAACTTGATTATCATCCAACAAGTTACTGAGGTTACCGTTACTTTCTGCTATCGGCATTATAAGCTGAAAAAAAAAATAAAAAGATTTATCAATTAATCCATGACATATGACATTATTTATCTAAATCTGAAAGGAAACTAGAGGAATCATGTTTTCTTGTGAGTATTTTAAATAACTTGGTAAAGGGTTGTTAAAAACAAAAAAAAATGATCCAAGTTTTATAGTATAAATGAACTCTGACCTTGACCAATAGAATTACCTCAATTGAATCAATACTAAGCTGATCACTTTGATTCCGCAGTGTATCATCATCTCCATCATCATCGAGCGGTGAGACGTTGGCAACAGCGGAGTAATAACTTCCGGTGAGACTAGGACCTAATGAATTCAATATATTATCATAATTCAATATTATTAAATTAAGTATTAAGTTTNTTCCGGTGAGACTAGGACCTAATGAATTCAATATATTATCATAATTCAATATTATTAAATTAAGTATTAAGTTTAAATTATCAAAATTTTGAAAATTTTGAAAATTATAAATTAAATTTTATAAATAACTTACCTGTGGCAGCCGNTCCGGTGAGACTAGGACCTAATGAATTCAATATATTATCATAATTCAATATTATTAAATTAAGTATTAAGTTTTAAATTATCAAAATTTTGAAAATTTTGAAAATTATAAATTAAATTTTATAAATAACTTACCTGTGGCAGCCGNTTTAAATTATCAAAATTTTGAAAATTTTGAAAATTATAAATTAAATTTTATAAATAACTTACCTGTGGCAGCCGTTCGAAAAGTTTCGGCTAAAGTACATGAACTATTCTCTGATAGAGAGTAGTTATCTAAACTAAGATCAGTTTGTGAATTAGTTCTAGTATCAATACTATAATTGTTTGAAAGTGAACTCCCACGTCTGCTAAGTCCAAGACCATTGTTGTAATAGTTATACTCTTGATCTTGATCTGTAGTTTCCTGATGATCATAAACCTCTAATACTTTGCCTTGAGGTAATCCTCCACTTTTCACCTCTTCATTAGAAGATTTTTGTAGTACAACGGTTGGTGGGGGTGGTGGTGGAGCTCGATTTTTTGTTGAAGATCCTGTTGTTGCTGTACCTGTAGAAACCACACCTGATGAACCAATGGGAGTGCTCACAGGAGTATTCTGTTGATTATTTTGGACCATGTTGTTTCCCTTTGTATCCCCTCTTCGAAGTATCCCAAAACTTTTCGGTTTTTTGGCAGATGACAACGGAGTCTCCTTGTCCTTAGGTGAATCCTTTCCTGGTTGATTTCCCATTCTGACAGTATTATTATTACTACTATGATTTTGAGCCAATAGGCGTGGATGGCCACAAAAATTTAATCCACTAGCCCAAAAAGTTCGAGGATGACCTCTTGAAGAATTAGTGTATCTATTGTTATCACATTCAGAACAAGGTGTTAAAATATAAGTGATGAGACTTAATAACTCTTCACTGTCATCGTTAATTTCTTGATTACTTTCTCCAAGATAAAATCCATTTTCTGTAGAATTACTACTGGATTTTCTCAAAGGTGAACTAAAATAGATGGATTGTGGTGATTCTACTTTTACTTTTGGGTACACGTTGTCACTTGTTGAAATTTGCAATTCAATTAATGGTACTCGCCAAAATTGCCATTCATTAAAAATTGGGTCTTCGTCTGACGCTCTCCTTCCTGTGGGAGATGACGTGAAGCTTTTGGTGTCAAGGTTATCTGATAAATCCTTTGGTTCAGTTTTTAGCCTTTTATTTTGATAATGTCCAGTAGTAGACTCTATATCAACACACTTATCCCCTGAATCTTCTGGAAGTAAAGTAGATGAGTGAAAGCAGGTAACTTTCTCCAATAATTCCACTGCGTCGTCGTCGACGATTTGAGGAAACTGCGAAATCTCGTCAGAGAAAAGTATGGAATTTGAAGTAATCGAATCAGACGCCACAGAATTTCTTAATAGAGAAGGAGAAAGTGGTTGTTTCATAAGATTTGCACTTGGTGAATTTGTGTCTTCGTCAGACTCAGCATCCTGAAGCTGGTCACCGTGACCGTTGGAAAGTGGAGATGACAAGCGTTGTGTCCCATTGATATGAGTTCCTGGTGAGGACATGTCGCCGAATATTGAAGAGTCGGAAGATGATAATTGACTGTTTTGACAAATACACTTCCTAAACAACTGCTGCTTCTTCCCTTGTTTCCGTTCCTTCTTGATCCCCTTTTGCTTCTCTTCTGCTTCACCTAATACTGCAATATGCTCAGGAAATAGTAGTTTTCGTCTACTTTCTTGGTGCCAGAACTGATTAAACTTGACCCGAACCCATGCCCTTCGCTTCCTGGAAACAATAGGCATTACATAACAGTCACAACTATAAAGTACTACAAATGTTCAAGTATGTCAATTTAGGTTATAAATTTCAACACAAAAATAATTAATTTTGTAATTAAATTTACATATAACTTGCGTAGTAAGTAGAAGAGAGGGTATCGAAAATAAACTCCAATTGGTTGCTTAGGGTTACAAAATTTGTGAAATTATACAATCCAATAATACTAACCTAAAATTCCAGCGACTGCTAAAACTGTTGACGTAAAAATTTTTTTGTCTAATTTTAGCACGCCGGTCTTATCCTGACTCTTACGTCTACGTCCTGCTCCTGACTGCTTTACAACTTGACCCATGACATGTCTCTTCTGAATATTATTATTTTTGTATAGTTTTGTGTTGCTAATGATAGTGATAAAAATGACTACACTAATCTATTATATAATAGTAATATGTGATTGACTCACTACTGACTTGTCACTTTGAGTTACTTACTGACTAACATTCACAAAAGCTCAAAATGAAATGTTTTTATGTTGGAAAGAGTTTGATTTGTTCTTATCAGAGTTGAAGATTAGTTGTGTGGAGCCAGAAATATAATTGTTGAGTCTGGGTAATGTAAAAATGGGTAGGGCCATGCATTCGCATATGTAAGGGGTGATAAGGGTCATAGATGATGATAACAACAATAAGACCTAAAGAGCACTGGTCCATTGGCCAATGGGCATGAACATAAAAAGAAATTACAAAGGTAAATAATGAAAGAATTCCTTACGTGGAACCTGTCAGTTTCTTTAGCATCATGTACAGGAAAAAAGTAACAAGGAAGAAGGGTTTTTGAACAATGATGATAAGAAAAAGGAGAAAGATCCAGTCCATTGTTGTGGGCAGAACAAGTCGAGATGCGAGAGAGTTTCTTGAAGAATACAAAAGAACGGCCTCTATTCTTCNAAGTCGAGATGCGAGAGAGTTTCTTGAAGAATACAAAAGAACGGCCTCTATTCTTCTTTTTTGACAGATCAGACCGCATCAAAAAATGATCAACCCACGTCACTTAACACAATTGAATTGAAAAAAAATTATTACCTTTTCAAGCAAATTGATAGAAAGTTAACTTAATTGATTCTTATTGTTGGTGGTATTACCGTGAGAAATTTACATCAATTATTGACATCTAGCAGTTCGGTTCGGTAGAGCCAAATTGTGATTGTTGTCTGTCAATTTAAATGCAATAATAATGTAAGTAAATGTAACAAANCCAAATTGTGATTGTTGTCTGTCAATTTAAATGCAATAATAATGTAAGTAAATGTAACAAAATGTTTTTTATTAAGTGTGCCAAAAGAATTCAATAATTCAAACATTTAAAAATTTAAAAATTCAAAAATTCAAATTTGAGCCTTATAGCCAATCAAATTGAAACAAAGTGAAAATAATCAAATTTGATTGGCTCAAAAATTCAAAGATGTCAATTTTTAAATTCTTTTGGAGTATTAATTAAAAAAAGATCCTCGGAAAATTATTAATTGTCATCGTAAGAAACTAATTAATACTATGTTATTTTAGAATGAAATTCTAAAACTCATCAAACATAACTCACTTAAGTTAACATGTGAGTTAGATGTTTAATTTGTTTGCAATTTTTGGATTCAAATTTTAGTAAGATTTAAGATTTGTAAAATCGTAAATTCCAATCATACAAACTCTCAAACACTCACACTCATAAATAAACATAAAATAGTGAAAAACTTGGTTTATAAGTGTAATAAGAATGCTAATAATAATACTAAATAGGAACGAAACCTCACAAATTGGAAAAATAGAACTTTTTCGGAAAATCAATGGAGAAGTAGACATTCGTTGAAATAAATACAGAGAGGAAAAGTTTAGAATGTATGATTCATTGAAAATGAAATTAATTGAACTTAATTACGAAAAATACATGCAGATTAATTATTATCTAAAAAATTTGACTTCCTTGATGATACGATTTCGTGGCTGGTAACAGTCACAGTAGGATTTAAAACCCTCCATATTTCTTCTAACCTTTCTCCTAAATATTATTTGAAATAAGTTATTGTTGAACGATACCTTATTGTTGTAACTGTTTCCGTTTTGAGAGTTTTGTAGAGTCCATGAGACAGTTTTTATTTGGTTGTTGCTCGCAGTAACTTTAAAATCTGTAAACTTTTTTTTATTGGTTTAGGTTGTAAACAAATGTTAAGTTGACAACTTTCGATCCGTTGGATTTGGATTTATTATCCCGATTTTTTGAATTACTTTACTTCTTCAGTGAATCCTTTATTATCGATCGATTATAAGTAAGATTTACATGTTATTAACGTTTTTTTGGACAAGTTGATGAGTTACTATTGTTGAAAAAATCGATTGTTGTGTAGCGTTTTAATTGTTAAACTTTCACTGTCAAACACAAGGTCAACGACTGGTAAACAAAAACATTATTGTGGAGGTTGATGACCTTCACTTTTGAAAAAGGCGGGAAATTCAAAATTATTCAAAAT
This sequence comes from Holacanthella duospinosa, assembly GCA_002738285.1. Lineage (NCBI taxonomy): Eukaryota > Metazoa > Arthropoda > Collembola > Poduromorpha > Neanuridae > Holacanthella > Holacanthella duospinosa. The sequence goes on from NIPM01000522.1 coordinate 91,751, forward strand.
ATAATTTTCAAAAAATTAGAATCGAATCAATAATTTTAATTTAAAAAATCAGATTTTGATATTATTTTTCACAAAATTTACATAATTTTCAACTACTGTGTTTTCTTCAAATTCCATCAATTGTAAAAAAAAATCAACAGTTCAGCTTTCTTGGTGTGAAGTGACACGTGCAGTCTACTACTCTACATTCTACAGCCGACTTGGTTTTGTTATTTTAACAGGGTGCAGCAGGTGAGTTAATTTGTTGCTCAATTTCTTACAATTTTATTGTAATAATCAAGTTAATTTATCATCTGTGACTAATTAGGTTAGAGCTTGAGAAGGCAGTGAAATAATATGGCAGATGCAGCAAAAGGTTTTCTTGGTGGATTACTCCGTACATCGGCATCTGCTCTAGCTTCATCGTATATGAATTCCATTTCTTCTGCTGTATCTAGTACTGCCTCCCCTGATAATCATCAAATTTTGGAAATAACTGGAAAAAATAATACCGAAGATGTAAATGAAATTGTTAATTTTTATGTTCAAAATATTATTTGAATTTATCTAAAACATTTTGTGAATAATATAGGTTGCTCGTTATGGTATATTTCAACGTGATGAATTTGTTATCCTACATGGACCAATGGATCCAAATGCGTTTACTACACGGACTACAAAATGGACAATCATTGTTCATGTACCATCTTCACCGAAAATGTTAAGTGTTTATCGCTCAAATAATCAGGAAGAAGCTGTTCGAATATTCAAGTGTTACAAGGGAGTTCTTTCGGTTCTTGTCAATTGTGACATTGCAGTGAGTGTTACCTAAAGTAGAGTTTAAATTCCAAAGATACAAAATACATCTTTAATTCTATCCAATAGGTATGTGATAAGCAAATTATGGAAAAAGTATGTACCAAACTACGGGANTGTGATAAGCAAATTATGGAAAAAGTATGTACCAAACTACGGGATCCTAATTGTGCTGGATGGACAGCAGCACATGCTGCTGCTGCTTTTGATCTTGTCAAATGCTTGAAACATCCCCTAATGAAGAAGTAAATGTACTTACTATTTCTTAATTTTTTTTTCCTTTTAAGTTGCAAAAAAATTATTTTTTTTTTTTTAGATTTCTGAATACACAGGAAGGTCCTCTTTTACGAACACCGCTTCATATCGCAATTGAATACAAGAATATGCATTCGGTAGCTGAATTAGTTAAGGCCAACGTAGATATGGCTATCAAGGATGAAATAGAAAACAATATTTTTCACCTCGCTGCGAAATCATCAGCACAAATTCTCAAAGTATGTTATACAAATACATACAAATGAATGTTAAAGATAATTAACCTATAATTGTTGTACATTTTGTTGTTTTCTATTGATAGTTCATCATTGATAAACTTCCCCCACGACTCTCACCTTGTGTCAATGATGTCAACCGAGACGGAATGACACCACTGGGAATTGCCTGCAAGGCTAACCTGGCTGAAAATGTCCAAGTAAATTAATCAAATTCTATTGAGTTGTGTGTGTAATTGTCTAGTTTGTTGTTTTTTTTTTGCTAATTTTTGTGGTATTGCCTTTCACATTTCCTGTCAAGTAACCTACCCTATGCATGCTTAATTTTATGTTCGCTTTTTAATTTTCGAACATTAGACACTCCTTCGTACGGGATCTGATGCGACCGTACCTACTACAAATGAAGGATATCCAATTACAGTTGCTGTTAAAAGTAATTCAGTTCTTTCCATTCAGGAATTGGTTGCCCACTCTTCTCAACAACTCAACCTTCGTGTAAGAAATGATGAAATTCAATAATAATAATTATAAATTGTAATTACACAAATGAGTAAGACCTGCTTTGTTTTTCGGAGTTTAGGATCCTAAAGATGGTTCTGTTCCAATTCACTGGGCAAGTGGTCCTGAAACTTTGAGTATGCTATTGGAACTTGGTAGTGATCCGAATATTCCCAATAATTCTGGACACACTGCTCTCCACATTCAAGTAAACAAAACAAAAAGAGTTAAGATTTAAGTGTACTTTTCATATAATTTTAAACAATTTTAAATTCAAGGCTCGAAAAGGGAGTTTGAAAGGTACGCTTCAACTCCTCTGTCACCTTGCCTATCCTGATATGAAGGATGAACAAGGAGACACTCCTCTAATGGTAGCTGGGAGACTCTGCTCCAAAGTTATTCTACAAGTGAGTCTTTCCAATCGTTAATAATTATAAAATCTTCAACTTATTTTCTAATACTAAACATGGTTACTTCTGTATCAGGTTCTAATTGCCTTTGATGCAGATGTAAATCTTGTAAACAATCGTGGTGAGAGTGCCAGGCACTTGATCTCTACTTCTCTATACAATGGAAAAGAAAAAATCTTATTTTACTTAGACAGTGTCGGAGCCAGACGGTAGTTTAATATTAATCACTTTGAAAATTAAAACTTTTCATAAAAATTCGTTCAGATTAATACTGTTGCTACTAAATATTCCAGATGTCCACCATCACTCCAGAAGTTTTGTACAGAAGGTTGCAAGTATTCAGGAACTTTCAAAGGAATTCCACCAGAGAATTACGGTGGTATTTTCCAACCAACACTGGTTCATCAAGCACTCTATGCTTTTTCAGCAAATCGAGAAGTCTTAGGTCGTTCACGTCGAGAAAATAATAGTATGGACTGTTCGGACACAAATCCATTCGATTCACTTTCGAATACTAGTGCCACTGGGTCAGCAATTCGAAATAGTTTACTCGAAAGTCATATAGGAGGACGAATCCTTTGTCTGGATGGTGGTGGAATTCGTGGAGTTGTTTTGACTCAAGTATTGATGTATATGCAACGAGTAAGTTAAAAGTTAAAAAAAAGTAACAATAATAAGTTGACAATTCAGCTCATTATCAGTGTTGTTTTGTCTAAAATTGTAGGAATTTGGCATTCCTATTGTTCAATTGTTTGACTGGATTTCTGGAACTTCTACTGGAGGTTAGTTGATGTGATGTTGATGGAGTCTCAAAATTTTATAGAACAATTTACGTCAATTATGAAAAAAAAAAAAAATTTTTTTAGGTATAATGGCCTTGTGTCTTGCCAGTGGAAAAAGCCCTGGTGAAATTCAAGCACTCTATCTTCGTTTGAAGGACAAAGTATTCACAGGAGAACGACCTTACAATTCAGAAGTAATGGAAGACTTCCTGAAGCAAGAACTTGGCAGTGAGACGAAAATGAGCAATCTACAACGTCCAAGGTAAAAAATGAAATATGAAATTGTTATCATCCCATAGGTAAAAGTAATTATAAATTTTTTTGATAGATTGATGATTACCACAAGTATTGCTGATCATCGTCCAGCTGATTTTCATTTCTTTCGAAACTACATGTCCCCTTCTGTAGTTATGGGTGAGCAAGATTGTTGTACCCGAACTCCTGAAGAGGTATATGTTTGGGAAGCTGCAAAAGCAACTGGAGCTGCCCCAAGTTATTTTCGACTTGATGGAAAATATGTAGACGGTAAGAACGAAACAACCAATCATAATTATACTTACGTAAAAGCTAATAAAAAGACTAAAAAAAAATTTATGCTATCAATATTTTAGGTGGACTAGTTGCCAACAATCCTACAATAGATACATTGACTGAAGTCACACAATTTGCTGCTGTCATGAAAGCAACTGGAGAAACTGGTGAAGTGGATCCGAAGTTACCATCTGTTGTTGTGTCCCTTGGGACAGGTGTTCAACCCAAGATCAAAGCTAATGCATCACTTTATGATATTTCAAAACCCGATGGCTTCTTTGATGCTATTGTCAAAGTTCCGAAAATTGCAAACATTATCGCTTTGTTGGTTGAACAGGTTGGTTTACTTTAGCTCGAACTACTAATCTACATAATGAAACTTTAAAAAAAAATTAACACTTTTTGTATTTAACTTTCATTATGTTAAATTTTATTAGACTACACAGACTGAAGGTCAAGTTGTAGAGAGAGCTCGAGCCTGGTGCTCATCAATTGGTGTTCCTTACTTCCGATTTTCACCTCAATTATCAGAATTCATTGATTTGGATGAAAAAAATGATGAAGTTTTGGTAAATTTGATGTGGGAGACAAGAGCATATATGTACGCACATCATGGCTCAGTTTTAGAACTAAAACGAATTCTCTTTGCCAATGGCACACCACCCCCGGAGTAAGAAAATCTAGTCTAAAAACTAATCGAAATTACCTAAGACTTCATTCTTATTAATCATAATGTGATAAAAATTGTATTAAAACAGGTGTTTTCAATAAGGATGCGGATAGAGAATTTAAAAAAAAATTCAAATCAAGTCAATTAGGTTTGAGAGTATTCGAATCATCATCTGATACGCTCATCTGATTGGCNCTAAAACGAATTCTCTTTGCCAATGGCACACCACCCCCGGAGTAAGAAAATCTAGTCTAAAAACTAATCGAAAATACCTAAGACTTCATTCTTATTAATCATAATGTGATAAAAATTGTATTAAAACAGGTGTTTTCAATAAGGATGCGGATAGAGAATTAAAAAAAAAAAAATTCAAATCAAGTCAATTAGGTTTGAGAGTATTCGAATCATCATCTGATACGCTCATCTGATTGGCTGAATTTGAATTTTCTTGGTGCACTGTCCTTATTGAAAAAACACTCATTTTNCTGAATTTGAATTTTCTTGGTGCACTGTCCTTATTGAAAAAACACTCATTTTAAGTTTTAGGTTAAAGTTGAATTATTGCAAATTCAAACTTTTATGGCTTTTTCTGTACATAAATTATATTTATTACGTCACCTGGTCAAGTTAAAGTTAGTGTGCGACGCCCAGCGCAGGTTATGCATAAACTAATAACAAAAAATGTTACGCAAAAANGTCAAGTTAAAGTTAGTGTGCGACGCCCAGCGCAGGTTATGCATAAACTAATAACAAAAAATGTTACGCAAAAATTTTTTTTTGTTTTCGAAATCGAATGTCAAGACCCCATGCAAACGGTGATAATAAATTACCTTATTAGTNTCAAGTTAAAGTTAGTGTGCGACGCCCAGCGCAGGTTATGCATAAACTAATAACAAAAAATGTTACGCAAAAAATTTTTTTTTGTTTTCGAAATCGAATGTCAAGACCCCATGCAAACGGTGATAATAAATTACCTTATTAGTNAAAAATTTTTTTTTGTTTTCGAAATCGAATGTCAAGACCCCATGCAAACGGTGATAATAAATTACCTTATTAGTCAATGAAATTTTCCAGTTCGTTTTTGACTTCTAATTTACATTTAAACGGGATAACTCCGTTACAGTAAAACTCAGAAGTTTGTCTTTCGTTATAACTTCCGAGTTCCATTTCGATAGAGTCTTCTGTATCTACACTTCTATTTGGTTCTTCTTTTTCTATTTTTAGTTCTTCAAAGTATGGTTCGTAGGTATTGTAGATCCCTTCTATCCATTTCTTACATCTTGGTAGGAGGATGGGGTCAAAGGGGAAAAAATACTCGAGACGATTGAAAGCTAAGCGTTCAATTTCTGAAGAAATGTGTGAGAGGCTTTCTCGACAAATTGTGGGTATGGTAGCTCCTTGGTTTCTTTCTAATACAGTACGACAGTAGGAAATTTGATGCTGATGGGCAGCGTCTACGAAAAAAATTGCTATTTGTTCTTCACATGCCTTGAGNGCAGCGTCTACGAAAAAAATTGCTATTTGTTCTTCACATGCCTTGAGTGGGTTGAGTTCTGATGTTACCAAGCGACCTAAGTTTAGAGTCCGTGTGAATGCACTACCTAGGAAAAAAAAATATATCAATTGAAATTTTTTGACAACATGATTCTAATTCAAAATTTGTAGTACTNGTGAGAGGCTTTCTCGACAAATTGTGGGTATGGTAGCTCCTTGGTTTCTTTCTAATACAGTACGACAGTAGGAAATTTGATGCTGATGGGCAGCGTCTACGAAAAAAATTGCTATTTGTTCTTCACATGCCTTGAGTGGGTTGAGTTCTGATGTTACCAAGCGACCTAAGTTTAGAGTCCGTGTGAATGCACTACCTAGGAAAAAAAATATATCAATTGAAATTTTTTGACAACATGATTCTAATTCAAAATTTGTAGTACTTTTTTTTTTAAGAATAAACGTACTTTTTCGACTTGTGATGAGTTCTTTGTTTCTAAAAGCGAATACGTAGAAGATTGTTTGACAAACGGCATAGAATGGCCCATGTGTCTCCACGTTTACACTTGACCAATGAGAAGATTTATTTTTTTGACTTGCGTAACTATTTGCCCAATCTGACAGTTTAGTAAGCCATCGTTTCACAGTCCTGAGATTTACAAATAGAAAAGTTTAAATTGGGAACAATTTGAGTTTGGCTGATTATGTATTTTTAAACTTACTTTATACTAATAAATTTAGCTCTTGCTAGAATTCCTGATAGATATGACATTGTTTGAATACGAATTACGCCAGATGTGTTTAGTTTAGTTGCATTCTTCCATAAAAATTCGAGTAGACTGGTCAAGAAGGATGGTTGTAAACTTAGGAGGTAGAAATAAAGAAATTGGACATTGTTCGCTTCAAATGTTGGAAGAATTTCCTCTTGGAAGGTTTGCAATAAATAATTTAGGAGACTCTTTCTCTTGGTTTCTCTTTCTTCCTCTTCTTCAGAATTATCTTCAGGATGAGGTTTGAATGTTTTATGGAGGACTTCAAAAGTCAAATTTAGACATAAATCGAGAGTTTCAATTAGTGGATTTTCAGGGGAAGGATCATCTTCAATTTCCATTGAGAACATTTCTTCATGTCCACCGGTTTCCTTCTTTATTCGAAAGGAACGATTACTTTGATTTTCACAGAAGTCTTCTAATTGTTGTTTTGAAATATTTACGTCAATTCGAGCTAATCTAAAAATCAAACAGATTAGAATGTGCTAGCTAAAACTTACTTCATTAAGCTTACTTGTGAATGATGACATGAAGTAATTGATGTTTGACATCAGGTAAATACTCCATAGATTTTAATACATTTGTTACATAGCAGTAATGGATATGAGCAGCTTTTCCCATGTAAGGGTATAATGCTCTCATTGTTTTCATTCCATGTTCTTGTTTCCTACAAATTGGAAAGGTTTACAAAATTAGACCCATAAATTGTCAAAGAATGTAATATACTATTTGGACGAACTCACATTGGAAACGATAGAAAAATTCTTTCCAAGTTTCGATGTAGAATATTAAAAACTTGTTCTTCAGTATTGCAAATCACACCTGCTTGATTCTCCCCAGTACTGTTAGTTTGTCCCAAACTAAATTTCGCTATGAAACAGTGTATAGGTACTACTGCAAATCCTGGACGTAGAAGTATCAATTCTGATACCAGGGTTTCCATTTGTGTCACAATTTTTTCAGACCTTAGATGCCAATTTCCTATCTGTAAACAAATTAAATAACAAATTTAAATCTAAATCGTGTAAGACTTCTGCTGTAATTCTAAAATCCTAAAAATATTTGTTTGTACTTACCAATATTTGTTGTATCAAGGGGTTAAGCTTCTCATCAATTGACTCTATATTATACTTTAGTTCTTTTAACAATCTTGACAACGTTTGATCCTACAAATACCAAAAATTAAATTATATATTTTAATTAAAATTAAATTTCCGTTACTAAAATTCTCTTACATTTATTGAATCCCAATTGCTCAAGCAATGCAAAAGTTTCTTCAAATCCCTTTCCTTTTGAGCTTCACTCTCTACAAGGAGAAATTTATCAAAGTTTGTTATCATTCCATCCAATAGGCGTGCTGGGGGTATGGCAGATGATCCGAAATCTGTTTCAGGTTTCTGTTCAGTTGACGATGACGAACGGCGACCAGTCTTCCCATTGACCTTGGTAATTTCTTCTTCTAATTTAACCGCATTTGATGCAGTGGTTCCAGAATCATTGAGAAACGATTTACTAAGCGGTGCAGAACCTTTTTTGCCTGATTTTGATCCTTGACCTTGTAAGAATTGACCTTGTAAGAATTGACCATTTGAAGACACACCTGGGGAATATGATGTTAGTGAAATTGCTGGAAATCGTTGAGATGCTTCCACTCCGTTTGAAAGTTTTAGGTTAGTCTGCTTCTTCTTGGACAACATTTTTCAATGTTGATCTAATTAATTGAGCAACTTAGTAAAAAAAACTGTTTCTTAACTGGAGTAAAAATGCGTTTATGAATATTTACGTTAACAAATTAGCAGTTCGATTACCTTTACACATTACATTAGCACAGCAACAGACTGACCACAGACACAGACAGACGGTCAAATCAAGTCGACAATGTGCTGACAATTTGAAGTTACCGCAAAAACAAATTTTTTTTATCAGAAACATTCTAATTTTGTCTAACTAATTTCTGTTTTCGAAACTTTCGAAATTAAAATTTAGAAATTAAAATTATGAACAATCACTTTTAGACTTTTAGACTTAATTAGGCTAGTCTTAAACAGGATTTAAATCCAACAGACTCCAAGACGGTATGTAATTAAAACAACATTGTTGTTATTATGTAGTTGATAATGGTATGATTGTGACGTCAGAGAATTTAAAAAGTCTACTAATGTGGTTTAAATTCCATTAAAAACTTAAAAGGCTTTTATAAAAAGTTGAAGCCTTGTACATACTTAATTGTATTTGTAATCCTTAATTGATAATTAATTAATTAAGAAAATGATAATAGAATAGAATAGAACCAAATTAAATTAGTCACTAGTCAGAAAACGCTGGAATTGAATAACAAAATGTCTAACGGAAATTCAAATTTTTGAATTTTACTAATCAGATTAGAATATTTGAATGGTGAAATCTGATTGGCGGAATTTGAATTTTTGAATTCAACTAATCAGATTTAGAATATTTGAATGGTGAACTCTGATTGGTGGAATTTGAATTTTTGAATTTCAATAAGAATTTCAAAATTTTTTAATCGTTTAGTCAGTTTCGATCATCAGATTCAGATTATTTCAAATTCATTAGAATGGTGATTTTAAACTCTACTTGCAACAAGTTATTAGAACGAGTGATTATTATAATAATAAACTTTATACGGAGTTCTGTGGATGCAAGGCAACAAAAACAAAGTTTATTGAATTTTTATTTATTTTTTTTTAACTAAATATTTGGTACAATTTACGATTTGGCAGTAGTGGTTCTGATGATCTCTGGCTAATTTCCCACTATATTTAAAAATCCCTAAAAATATTTTTAAAACTTGAAACATTTAGGTTTCAAAAGAGCTTCAGCGACCGTTGCCTAAATCAAACCAAAATTTTTGGGACCTTGCAATAAAAATTTTAATTTTTATTAATTAATCAAAATGATAAAGCAAAATAAGAGATTTTTTTCTATTAATTACAAACTACTTAGAGGGAAATTAGAGGAAGGAATTAAATTAATGTCTCTATTTAATGGAAATTATC
>NIPM01000523.1:7367-42049 GCA_002738285.1 Holacanthella duospinosa
ATCAAGCCTTGATTTCATTAAGGTTGTTAGATTTTCTTTTGCACGTCGGAATAATTTGTTCAGTAGGATTGGTTGTTCATCTTCAATATGAAGTCGATATTCCTTGTATATACCACTTATAGCGTCACCAATGGGAATTATATCTAACTTGTTTTCCAATCCTTCTCCTAACTGCTGGTTAGCTTGTGTTGTGTTGTAAACTTCTATATGAACGTCACTTATATGTTGTTGTAGTTTCACAACTGTTGTGAATGTTTTCTCACATTTTTTGCAAAATCTTTTGCGAATGTCTTGAATTGTTATTTCATCTTCACTTTCATAGTCAGTCGTACTATCACCTGTATGTAATGTGTTATCAATTCTAGATTTTTTTGATGGTCCAGGAGTTTCAGTCACTTCCCACGGACGATATTTTGATGGTCCAGGAGTTTCAGTCACTTCCCACGGACGATAAATAAATCTTATGCTGCATTTGCAGCTAGTTTCAAGACAATGTTCGCAGTGCCCCATTGTATATTGTTTTAAAGAATGAATCATTTCTAATCTGCGCTTACGATTTTATATCCCTCCACTTATCTCTATCTATCTTGGACGTCTACTTTAACATCCCATCCTAGTGCGATATAGCATTTCTGAATNTGCTGGTTAGCTTGTGTTGTGTTGTAAACTTCTATATGAACGTCACTTATATGTTGTTGTAGTTTCACAACTGCTGTGAATGTTTTCTCACATTTTTTGCAAAATCTTTTGCGAATGTCTTGAATTGTTATTTCATCTTCACTTTCATAGTCAGTCGTACTATCACCTGTATGTAATGTGTTATCAATTCTAGATTTTTGTTGATGGTCCAGGAGTTTCAGTCACTTCTCACGGACGATATTTTGATGGTCCAGGAGTTTCAGTCACTTCCCACGGACGATAAATAAATCTTATGCTGCATTTGCAGCTAGTTTCAAGACAATGTTCGCAGTGCCCCATTGTATATTGTTTTAAAGAATGAATCATTTCTAATCTGCGCTTACGATTTTATATCCCTCCACTTATCTCTATCTATCTTGGACGTCTACTTTAACATCCCATCCTAGTGCGATATAGCATTTCTGAATCACTATATCTTATATCAAGTTGTAAAAATCCGTCTCGTGTTGCTTGTACTCATCTTCTCGAATCTCTCCGCTGCTTTACTGTTTTAAACCCTAGTACTTGATCAAGTTGTAATACCAATTCTGCTCTCCGCTCCTCATATTTTCCATCTTTTTATTCTTATACGACTCTATTGTTACTAATGTAATGTTTTGTTTCCTTACATACTATAATATAAAATAGTTTAATCTGGCGGTTTCGTTTGTCATGTGTTTACATACTATAATATAAGATAGTGCTATCTGGCGGTTTCGTTTGTAGTCGTGTGTTTACTCTGTACTGTCATGGCGTTGGACTTAATACCACACATCCCCCCACTATTACCAATATTATCATGAGTTGAATACTTGATGGAAATCTGGCAATGTTGACGATCCGTATTAGGTCTATAAAATGATTATCAGCTACCCAGTATTTTAAGAGGTACGAATAAGCAGGTTCCATTTGTTGCTTCTTACCTGCACCAACCAATATTACATCGACACAGACCAGCTGCTTTATACTATAGTTAATTTTGATTATTTGACTATAGCAATCATAATTGAATCTGTTTATCTCTGTACTGTTACAAAAAAAACTAAAAGGGTATACATGATTTGGTGTCGAGCAGACAATTGGGACAGCTGGTGAAGGAAAGTCCAATTTTGAGTAAAATATTATGTTCGTCCAACAATTTTTTGTGTGCGCTAGGAAGTGATCTAATTTGATCTTGTTAGAGCTAGGGATGAGTTGGTGACTATTTGTTACACCAGTTAACACTAGCAGAAGTTTGCTGTATATCAAAACCGTGAACATTGTGATAGGAATGTAAATCCGTTTTAAACTGAACGAAATTAAAAAAAGTTGGCAAATTTGTGAGCTTCTTACTTTAAAATTTAATAAGTCATACAAGGAAGATAATTTACAAATTTCTATCATGACAAAAAAAAATCTACAAAAAATACACAAATTGTCACGATTAACATGTTTGATAGAATTAAACTTCCACATGCAATGTTAATTTTAAGATATGCTCCTAGATATCGAACGATATAAGAGAAAGAATATTTCCTTAAATGAACAATAATTATTTTGTTTTTACATTAATAATTTGAAGTGTTTTGGCTTTTCTTTCTTATCGAACGCTGCCATAGTTACATGTATCTGCTTTTGTTAAACAATTCATTAAACCTGGCAATTGAAACTTTATATTGTTTCTACGAGGGTCCATGGAGACCGTTTGTTGTCGCTTCGCTTTATAGGGTCTCGCAGTTTTGGTGTTTGGCATGGGAAACTTTTGGGGAAAAATTTGGGACCGTTGTGTACATTTATTTCCCTATGGATTGTTGTCATGAGAAACAAAAACATGGCGAAATATTTTTAAATGACTTAATTAACGAAGAACGATCCCAAATTTTCTCCCAAAAATCTCCCATGCCAAACACCAAAACTGCGCGAACCTATAAAGCGAAACGACAACAAACGGTGTCTGTGGACTCTGTTTTCTACTTAAACAGGATGGTCAATCCATTTGTTTTATTTCAAACTAATTTATCCTAACTATCTGATTCCACTGTTCTTTTAAATATACATGACTATCCAATATCTTTTACCTATTTGAAAGTCTCTTTCTCCAGAAACGAATTTGGGAAAAGTAATAATTAAAAAACTGAAAAGTGTGTGATGTTTGTTCAGGATGATCATTTTACAAGAAAATGGTAACATGAAAAGACACGCCTACATATGTAGGTGTAAGATTAGAGTGTAATTCTTATTGTTAATTTAATTAACCTAATTAACCTAATTAGCCTAATAAACCTGTTTAGTAGTTTTGAGTGGTACTAGTACTTCGGTTTGTTTTTTGGATGGTTCGTTTCCAAATATTTGGGATGAACTATTCTATGCCAAAAGGTCTATGTTGTGAAAATATCAGATCTGTGACACTTTACCCATTCTGTCACATTTTTTAAAGTTGGCTTAAGGAAGGTTCAACTTCTCCGTTGGTAAAACAAACATACTTATTCCATAAATTAATGGATCTTGCGACGAACGATTTTTCAAATGACTTTGAACTCCTTGTTGGCACTACTAATGCATGCTTCATTTTAGTTTCTCTTGTGTGTTCTTTAAATTTTAAGTAAGAGTTAAGATCTTTAATATTCTGTAAAAAGATAAGTTTATGTTTCGATAAGTGTTGTGTGATCTAACTTCTCTTTCAGACTGAGAATATTGCAAGAGTCATAAGAAAGTTGTAATAATCCTTATTTTCGAAATTAAATTTTGATTTGTAGTAAATTTTTGACCTAGTGTATTTCTTTTTATTGGTGTAAGTGTAGAAGTATTGAATTAGACTATTATTAACTCTATTTTGTATACATATAAGTTTAATAGGCACATCTGCCCAATTACTGAAACAGTAGTTTATGTGCGATAATACGTAGGCGTTTAATACAATTTTGTATAAATGTGGAGTGAGTGCTCTATTTATTATCCTGATTCTTCCACATCCGCTTGCTACTTTATTTTCTACGTGTAAAGTATGTTTCTCGAATGATAGTGTATCATCTTAAAAAAACACCTAAATATTTCAATTGATTTACCCTCGTTGTCTGGAAGTCATTGAGTTTACGATGTTCAATCGGTACTATATTATAATTTCGAGATTTTTTTTAAATCATAAGTACTGTTTTTTTTATGATTCGTATGAAGACCAGTATGTTTGCAAAAATTGTCTAATTTCTCAAGGGCTATGCGAGTTCTTTCCAATGACTTATTAATGTCTAATTAATGATCTTAGCAAAAGATTGCTAATTCATAAGCGTATATTATCTCTACTCCAAGACCTATGAATAAGTTTTGAATATCATTCACAAAGAGTGAAAAAAGTAACCAACTTAGAATAGTGCCTTGTAGAACTCCCATGTTGACGAAATAATATTTTGAAAGTTTTTCGTTAAATATGATTTTGACTTTTCTGGCTCGTAAATAGTTTGAGTTTTGAATGCTGGTTAAGTCTACACCGATTGGTTCCATGATTCCGCATTTGTGTATTGGCTACCAATTATCTACGTCGAATAAAATTTGTGAAAAGTGAGGATAAAACAGTTTGGGTGACTCAGTATTTTAACTACTTTAAGTTTATTAATGGTAACTCAAAGTTTAAAAATTGAATCCAAGTTATACAAATACTTTACCACAGTTTTAAACTAAATAAACTTGAAATACACTGCAAGGTGTCCTAAACTTTAAAGCTTCAGGTAAAGGTTATATCAAATGTATTTTATGTTTTAAAATGGGAATGCATTGTATATATTAACATTGTTTTCTCGTATTAAAATTTTATATACAACCTCCATAATGTCTGGGATATTTTATATGCTTGGTCTCAAAAACATAGAACTAATTATTATCCTTATAAAATGTAATATACAGCGAAATTGATTTATAAATAATATCGAATTGAGATAACTAAAAGTAATTTATTATATCTTGATTTCGCTTTGGCCAAACAGTTAACGTTTATTAAAGACTTTTCAGTTTAAAAGTTATGAAAACTTATAATGTATATGAAAATCTATTTTATTGTCTAGGGTTTTCACCAGTGTTAGCACCAGTCGGCTGAAATGGCAGGGGCGAAACTGGTTTCGCCTTTTTCTCTCGGGCAAAATGGACTCAAGAAAGTAGGAGAAAGGCGCGAAATTGAATTTATTTTTCATTGAGGAACACTGCTTCTATCACTATCCTTTTTTTGGTCCACTCCGCGGGAATTGAAAATTTTTAAAAACAAAATTACTGACTTTAACTTTTAATTATTTAATGTAATTTGACAACTTTTTTCAACTGTACTGTTTAATTTTGTTTATATACATTTAACTTCGTTATCGTTTTATGAATAAGTGTAATAGATATTGAGACGGGGCAGGCACCAATGAGATAATTAAATTATAATTATAAAGATTTTTTGTTAAAATTGTTAGACATTATTAATCTGATGTAAATTCACATATGTGGTTTGTAAAGAAGAGAGGATGAGGACTGGGATGGAGGATTTTGATTGGTTCAAACTCCTCATGCAGTTCCATAGGGAGCTGCATGAGGGGTTTGAAGTGACAATCTCGGAGTCCTAAAAATCCACAGTCCTCATCCATCTCAGTAGGCAGTCTTCATTTGTCTGTTGTTGAGACCACAAGTTGGTCTGATTCGTTTTGATTAAAGTAAAAAGTTGTCTTTGTCCCGTCTTTGTCCTGTCTTTTGTCAGTCAGCAGTGGGGTCAGTCAGCAGTGGGATCAGTCAGGTATTTGTCTTTTGTTGTCTTTTGTTGTCTTTGGTAAATTGTTTAGTCTGTTGTCCCTTGGGCAAGGGCAACAGACAATTTTGACATAGCGAGGAGTGGGTGGTGCTGTCTGTCTGCCATAGTCCTGTCCGGAGTCAGGACAGACAGAATAACAGTCGTCACAATATTATTAGGGATTAATTGAACAAAACTTAACAACCAGTGTAAGTTATAACTTCACGTGCTAAAAAAAACTAATGGTGGTAAATGAAATCATAGAAAACGTGCGTAGCTCCAGCTATGACGTGGTGGAGAACTATTTCGCTCCTTTCGCCCAGGTCTCGCCCCTTATTGCCGGAAGAAAGGGGCGAAACGGTATTTCTGCCAGCAGAAATTCTATCTGTGGTTTTTATTCTTATAATACATACTGTATAAATGTGTTCCCTTTTTTTTCGTTTTTATTTTATAATAGATGCTTTTCGTTTATACTCGTCCATGGAAATTTATAAAATTTATATAATTTTAAAACTTTCTCATTAATTTCAANCCTATCTGTGGTTTTTATTCTTATAATACATACTGTACAAATGTGTTCCTTTTTTTTCGTTTTTATTTTATAATAGATGCTTTTCGTTTATACTCGTCCATGGAAATTTATAAAATTTATATAATTTTAAAACTTTCTCATTAATTTCAATCAGACCAGTTTGAGTTTTGATTCTACAAGTTTATATAATGTAAATTCTTTTCTTGTAAAAACTAGAAATTTTCAAAAAGATATCAAGATTTGCTACTGTTTATAAGATTTTTATAACTCGTATAAATTTTATAATTGACCACGGGTCTATTCAGAGTGACGTCAACTGTGCCTATCATGCAGTTAAATTTTATAGACTTTATGAACTTTACAAAGTTTAAAAACAAGTAAACTATCAATTTCTATAAGTTTTTAAAACCAGCCTAGGGTGGCCCGAGGACACATTTTCCTATTGTGTTGTTCGAGCTAAACAGTGTGCAATGGTTACCGGTTTTGGATCGGTGCCATTCCTTGAGCTAGACTAACAATCTAGCACTGGTACAAGAGCTGTTTCTGTTGGTTTTGTGAGTTGTAAAGATGTATGAAGAGGAATGAGAATGAGTTCATTGACCTCAAGTCTAACGCATGCGCGTAAAGGTAGGGAAATTTAGGTAAGAAAAATAATCAAATATTTAACAATTTTTAGTGTAAAAGTAATTAAATTAATGGAGAAAATTATTACAAATTACGTAAAAATACTTAATTAATCAAGTTCATTAATTATATTTGGTCCAAAACGCCTTTTGGGNATAAAGGTAGGGAAATTTAGGTAAGAAAAATAATCAAATATTTAACAATTTTTATTGTAAAAGTAATTAAATTAATGGGGAAAATTATTACAAATTACGTAAAAATACTTAATTAATCAAGTTCATTAATTATATTTGGTCCAAAACGCCTTTTGGGAGTTTCTAGGCTAAGTTAAAGTGAAATGCCATAGTGGAAGTCGGCATTCTGGAGATTATGTCGGACCAAAAGCGAGCACTAACCATCGATATGGTAGTTACTCGACGTCCGTACTTGTACCAAGAATCTTGAATAAGAGTCGGATTGTAAAGCCCGATGCAAACTTTCTCTTCTCCTACCGTTACTACAACAATTCTTTTAACTATTATTACAGTTAAGAAAATTTTGATTTAAACTTTGTCATTCCGTTACCTGGGCGTTCTCTTACCGAACTTCAGAGAAAATTATTTCTCCAAACAATCGATGCAAACATTCTCTTTACATTATTTGCTCGTAATTTTTAAAAAGTTGAACTTTTCCAACTTTTCGAAAACTAAGATACGAGTGAAAGTTAGTTGTTTAAACTTTATTTTGACAATTATCAAGAGAATGAGTAGATTTTTTTTAATCCGCAGGTAATTGGAAAGTTTGTAATCTACCATTGGCTAATAGTAACGGCAAGGTAACGTTAAAACTTTTATCTGCCAACGCAATGACAAAGTTTGCATCGGGCTTAAGAGCTTATGCCAGCGGGTATTGGGGCAAGTGTTCACTTTGTGTCTAACTCATAGACGAGAGTGAAGAAAGGTCATTCACCTTTGTGGCTTAGGGATTGTTAGGGACCTGTTAGGGATAATTAATTTTTATGCACATGCGCTATAGCTTTTTTCATTAACTTTGATCATATAAGGCCATACTCACAACTCTTCTCTTCTNTTTTATGCACATGCGCTATAGCTTTTTTCATTAACTTTGATCATATAAGGCCATACTCACAACTCTTCTCTTCTTTCATCACAGTTCGTCGTGATTTTTTGAAGTGTTTATTTTATATCTATAGGAAAGTGGAATTAAAAGTGTAAATTGTTTTGTCTATGGTTAGTAATTGGTGATCGGTTTATTTATTTAATTTAGTGAGTATTTGATTTAAGTTCGGCTTTATTGAGTGAAGAAAAGCGCTCCTTAAAGAAACTGTGGAAGCTCTAGAAATTTGTATGTAAGNTAAGTTCGGCTTTATTGAGTGAAGAAAAGCGCTCCTTAAAGAAACTGTGGAAGCTCTAGAAATTTGTATGTAAGGTGCCGAAGAGAGTGTCATTCCAAGTTATGACCATTAGCTATTAAGTATTCAAAAGAAGGTGGAAAACCTCACAAAAAAAGAAAAATCCTTACAGTTTTTCAGTACTTAAGCACTTTGACAAGGAATGGAGCCAGACTGTCTGTATATTCGTGATTAGGAGTCTGGAGCCATGCTATGATATTTAATGATGCCGATAAGGTTTTCCAACAGAGTAAGATAAATGTCAATAACTCACCCCCTTTCATGTAAAGTAGGTAAAGTATGTGTAGTAGTAGATTCACGCTACCAGACGCCTGAAAAGGTTGTGTATACGTGCACGTAAAAGGAGCGGGCCTGCTTCGAGGCAGCAGAAATAACGAAAAGCAAGTCTGCGGGATTTCCAGATAAAGACCCTACCCTCTTGATTGGGCGAAAGGCAATAAGTCAAATAAACTTCCAAAAAAAGTTTCTTGCAAAGAAATTGCACTTGACAGACATAACCCGCCATTCGAAACTTCTTTTTTGAATAACTTTACTCTAATCAACGGATATTTGTGAATAACACATGTTAGGATCTTTATCCCAATTGATGATTATTGTTGATGCTTCAATAATCGATGATTATTTAATGTATTTCATAGTTGAGGAAGAGTTTTTATTATCCAGATAAAATGTGATTCTCATTTTTTATGAAATCTGATCTCGAAGTGAGATCCTTCTGGGCTGATGGGCTTATCTATTTATACTTTTTTAAATGATTCAAAACCCATTCGAAGCTACTGCCATCANCCTTCTGGGCTGATGGGCTTATCTATTTATACTTTTTTAAATGATTCAAAACCCATTCGAAGCTACTGCCATCGATCTTAACATGCTGTGCATGCTAATGTCGATGTCATTATTTGTTTGATTGAGTTACGACATCCTAATACACATGTGGCCATCAAAAAATTAATAAAGGGTGTCATGGAAGTAGAGGCACAAAGTTTAAACTGAGAAAGTGTAAATCAACCAATAAGTATACTGGAATGAAAATTTGTAATAAATATTAACTAATATATATCGTTGTTTTAAAGGTCATACATCGTCCTGCTGACTTTTTTGATTTCCATTTCTCAAAGGTTCTCCTAGGCATGTCCCATTATCTCCTTTCCTACTGTTTTCGGTGCTTCTTTGGAATTTTTGTTCCAAATTAGCTTGAAACCTTGGATGATTTTTGGATGTTTAGGTATCTGACAGTACTAGTTTTTGCAAATAATCCAAATTCTTCAATTCCTTTTGCGTGTGTCATGTTTAAGGGGCTTAAAGACTTTGGTACAAAATAGACAATTTTCTAACTGGGAATGTCTACATAGGTAGTGGCGAATTGTGAACGTGTCTGCTCAAGCCAAAATAAAACGTCTTTTAATTCGTGATGTTTGTGTATGAAAGGAAGTAATCATTGCTTCAGACACTCTCGAAGGTAGATTTTTAGTGCAGGGCCCCTTCTGAAACAAATGACTCTGAAACATTCTCAATTTCGTCAATCTCCTGCCAAACAATTTATTTCCAGCTGAATTTGGTGATTTACGCAAATTTGTTTTCATAATGCAACGCAGAATGATCCAAGGTATTCACTCTCTTTGTACCCGGCAAATATAAATGGTCAAATGTAACGTAATTTTTCTCATCCATGGTGAGGAATTTTTTTCGCGCAATTTTGAAACTTTTTCTAAGGGTGGTCATCGCTAGTTGCTCCTTATCCTTGACATATTTCAGATACTGTTTCATGGTTTTAGCCGTAATTCTCTGCTTGTGTACTTTGATATCCGACTTGGTAGACCTTGTAATTTTGACTCGTTCAGCTTCAGTGCGGAAAGTTGTAATTTAGTGACTTTCTCCACTTTCTTCAATTCCTCTGATTATAACTTGTCGGGACGACGGCCAGGTAGAAGTTTAAAATTAGTCTAAATAGAAGCCTAATACCTCTTAAAAGTGTCATAAAATATTAGTTTGCCCATACGCTCTGCTACAAAATTTTGGATGGTGATTTTCTTGTCATGGATTGCGAAATTTTTGTAGTAGTGAAAAATCTTCGCAAAAAATATCTCACCATTTTTTCTAGACATTTTCGTTAATCCAAGTCACCACAAACAAGGCTTCACTTATATGTACGAAATGCGATTCAGATTCTATTTCTTACTTTTGGAAGACAGATTTAATTTCAGGCCACATTCTTATATCATTATCAAAGTTGTGCCTCTACTTCCCAGACACCCTTAATTTTGGTGAAGAATATGAACCTATCCCATAGAGTAAAAATTCTATCACCCAAAAACATCATAAAGTCAAGGTTTCAAACAGCATTTCATTTACTCACCTATATAGCACAATTGATAGTAATTTAACTATGGGATGTTTCCCCACCATTATGTAAAGTTAAAAAAA
This sequence comes from Holacanthella duospinosa, assembly GCA_002738285.1. Taxonomy (NCBI): domain Eukaryota; kingdom Metazoa; phylum Arthropoda; class Collembola; order Poduromorpha; family Neanuridae; genus Holacanthella; species Holacanthella duospinosa. The sequence goes on from NIPM01000523.1 coordinate 17,769, forward strand.
GAACTCCATTGAACTCAAGATAATACAAATTAAAATACAAATTAGGTACATGAGGGAAGCAATAATAATCCTTGTTCCAAAGACCAATGGTTTTAGTACCAATAACGGATCCTGAAAAATACTAAGTGTTTTCCAAATTTTTCAACTCGTTTCAACAGTGTAGTAAGCCTATCGTCACTTATTACTTTTTTATTTAAAGGGTTTAAATTGGCAATACGAGCCTGACAACTTATTTAGAAACTAGTTTTACACCTATGGGTTTTGTAAACTTACTTCACTCGGAGACATTTAACTTATTCACGTTTGGGGAATTTATGGACGCAGAAGAAGTAGCTACTGAAGCTACTTATGATCTTATCTCTTCAGAAACTTATTGCGCAGTATGTTTACATGCAATACGTGAAGAACCAAGGGAAGGTTGCAAACTAGGGTTTGGTTGGAGATGTTACAGAAAAACCTGCCGAAATATCATAAGAAATCTTTTAGAAAGATACATTTTTTGGAAATGTAAAACTTACATTCCTTCAAGTTTTCAGACTACTTGTCTGTTGGTTTTTTACAACGTATGTTTCACAAGCAGCACTTCATTGCCAAGTTCATGTTGAAGCAGCAGTTGACTTTTATTCTTTCTGTCGAGAAGTGTGCAGCGTTGTGCACGATCATGACGAGATACCAATCAGAGGAAAAGGCGATGTAGTTGAGGTAGACGAATCCCATTTATTTACACACAAGTATCATGTTGGTAGACATTTAAGGAGGAAATTGTGGGTCTTTGGAGGAATGAGTAGAGTAACGAAGAAGCATTTTGTCAGACAAATAAGAAACAAAGAAAGAAATACATTGTGGCCGCTAATGGAAAGGCATATTGCAGGAAATTTTCATTATGTCTGATAAACATCTTAGCTACGTCGGTTGCGAGGTTTTAGGATTTTCAGGCCTTTGGTGTGTAAATCATTCCCAGACATTTGTTGCTCCCCAACGTACATACATAGAAAACGGAAGTCCTGCACTTGTTGGTAGGCCTTTTCCGTTCTTAAACATACTTCTCATGAAAATTTACGACAATACATTTGGAGAGAATTTGGCGACAATTAAAAAATTTCTTCGTACCTGCCAATCCGTAGAAATGGTCCCTGGTTATATTGGTGAATATTTATACCGATTTAATATTATGAATGAAATCCCAGATACTAAACGCAACTAGGGGTGAGAGATTTCTGAAATTTCTACAGGATTTGCAAAAGGTATATATCGGTTTGAACTGTACAAAAATAAAAGTTTCTAATTGCGAATGTCTTGACTGCGCCGAATAAGCTCGTAATATCCAACTTCCATGATTTATCTAATTCACTGTTAAACTATTCTAGTCAATCCAGCTTTAAATTAAAAATTCTAGTCAATAAAGTTTTAAAACTTTAGTCATCCCGGTAGTTAAAGCTTTAAATGTAAAATATTCTAGGTATCAAAATATATTTTTATTTATCCTAAAATTTATTTCCTAATGCAATTCTTATGACAATCCGGCAAGTTCTTCTATAGATTTCCAAAGAAACCCAAGTTCGCCATCCTACCCGGGTTTTCTTCATTGCAAATAAGCAGGTTTGATAATTACTTTCTTAGAGGATATGATTTAATTCTTAAGCAGCTTCTACAGTTGCTTCCTGTGTCTATAGATGAGTTAAATTTTAATAAGTTAAATGTGTGAGTGAAGTAAGATTAAAAAACCATAATCGTACAAGTAGTTTGACATTCTGAGCAACTTTTGTATGTGTAATTTTGTCGCTTACGGGAGACATGGGGTTTAACCTTGTTTTCTGACCTCAAGAGGTCATCACAGAAAAAAAGTCACAGTAAAAATTTGCTCAGTTGAACATGTAACCAGAGAGAGGGGCGATAGTCATGGACAGGTTTATACGATTGATAGTTTATACAAATATTTGAAACTTGGATTTAAGTTAATGTATTATTGAATATAGTGACTTAAACTTTACATCATTATATTTTGTCTTTTAGATCCATGCCCCAGAGAAAGCAGCATTATTTTCCTCTCCCTCCTGACAAGGAGAAATGAGGGCTTTAGCCACATTTAACAATTAAGTGTGTTGGATTTTTGACTAATCTGCACTGTTCGTGTTATTTGGGTTTGCTTTGTTTCATCTGCCAAAGCAGAGAAAATTATTTAAATATTATTTTTAATTTAGCTTAAAAAAGTGTTGTATTTGAATTAGTTTCTAATCGTTGGTATTTAAACAATAATGTGTGATGATTTATTAAGTAGTGAACTGAATCAAGCAAAAACAGTATAGCGACTGAAACTATAAACAGATTTGAAAGTATTCATCCTAAGGATGATTCAGTGCATGAGTCACTTGGAAAAGTACTGAGACCTTAGAATTGTCTTACTAAGCAAATATGAGAATGTCAAGGATTCAAGATGACTAATGCTAAGTCCTTAACTAAAGAACTATCGTTCTTTTAAGTCGTGATTGTGAACCTTTTTCTTACACCACCCTCCAATCTCGACTATTTCCGACATGTCTGCAGCTCCTCCTTTCTTGAAGCTGATGTTTGTTTTAGTGGTTTCTCTTGAATTAGTTATCTTGTTTATATAAAGAAAATATGCCAATACAATATGCCAAAAACCAAGAATAGTATACGTTTGACTTCTCAGTTGTTTCAGTAGTAGGCATTCCCGTCGTTGGTCCCATTACTAGTTCCTCTGGCTTCACCTTTAGCTTAAGGAACAGCATGGCTGTTAGTGTAAACACTGGATCATTTTCCTTCTGATGATTGAGCTTAAATTCCTCACCGTAATAGTGCTGTCCATTGATTTGAAAGTTAGAGTTGTACAAAAGCACAAATGTTTTGTTTGGATAGGCTTGGCTATGGCTGCTGATCATAATGTTACTTCCAGCACAGTAGACATGGATGTTCCCATGATAAGGATTGATTTGTACAAAATCTTTCTGATCGTTTTCATGCCTAGGTTTACATTGTATTCCGAAAATATTTGGCGCTTTCTGGTAGCGCTGACATTTTTTTGCAGTCCTGTGAAGGAGAAAGGATTAGATTAGTTTACGCAACATTTACAGAGTAGACACAATTTTCTGTATTCGAAATGATAACATTGCTTCTACCGATGTACTTGATGACACAAGTTTGGTTACTCGTCTGGTAAATTAAATCAAAGGGGTCGGCCTCTAGTAACTTGAGAGTCTTGTTTACAACTGGTGAAGTGAAGTCCATGTACACCATAGACCTGTCGTAGAATAATTTGCACCGCTTCGCTGTGTAGAACTGGGTTTTGCAGGAGTTAGCAAAAGATAATGTGTAATTGATGTAATCAAAGAAAGGCTGATAAAGTTTGTTGTCGTCCCATTGCCTGCGAACCGCTTTGGTTATCTGCTGGCCTTGTGACAGTCTAGTAGTTATGTATGAAATTGCATACATTGCTCCAGTCGGTGTATACTTCACTTTATTGAAATCTTGTTTTACTCTTCTAATGTCATTTTCGAGATAGTTGATTCGAGTGGTGAGTGCCTTGAGTTCTTCGTCCAATGCTGCAATTCCTTGTTCAGCTAAATTCATTCTTTTGAAAGCTTCTTCTAACTTTGTTGCTTGTAAATCCACAGCAGTCTGAAGTGAGTCTGCACGAGAAAGTGCTACTCTTCCTGTTACTTGTGCTGATATTCCAACTCCTACTGCTGCGACAATTGACACAATTAATATTGTGAGTAATGTGAAAATTGTACGTTTAGCCCTTGCCTCAATTTCAGTGAATGGGCCTCGTGGATACATAACTTCCACTTTCTTTAGAAAATATTCCTTGTAGAGTTTCTCACATCAACGTTTCGTTACCTCCAACAGATCAGAATGAATATTGTCCTTCGTTAAGATTTCACAAGGAGCTTCAAACTTGATTTACAAATAGTAATGGTTGTAACCTGTCGCTATAGGAGTGGTAGTTGATCTCCAAATGACTGGTTGATGGCTCACTGGTGAAATTGCTTTGGAAGTATTAACTAGGCAGTAAATCAAAAGGCACAAGAGGAAGTGTACTGAATTAGTAGGTGTTGTTTTTGATTTTGACTGTATCTTAGAATTTTTGTAGTCATCCTCAGTAGAACTTGTCATCTGCAGACGTTGCATTATTGACTGATGATTGGAGTTCAACAGAGGCTTTGTAAAAATATCATCTAATTGGTCGCCTGTAGGGACAAATTTTGTTTTGTTTTTTCCTGTTGCTTGGAGTTTTCTGGTATAACGATAACGCACATCAATGTTTTGTTCGCTTGTAAAATTACGGATTATTTACAAGGTTAGTGCTTTGTTTATCTACCATCGGATCTGCTGCTTCATCACTACCGGCTTCTAGTTCTTTTATGTGCTGCTGCAACCAGACTGCTTCCTTGCGGCTGCTGCTAAGGCGATGTATTCTGCTTTTGTAGAAGAACATGATACTATTGGTTGCTTCTGGCTTGACCACGTTATCAGACTTCTTCCCATAAAAAAATCAAATCCTCGTTGATCTTCTCTTAATTTTGTCTCCCGCATAGTCTGAGTAGTCACTCAAAAATGAATCCTGCGATTTCTTGTAGTATAGGTCTAGATTCTTGCTTCCATGTAGGTACATCAACATCCTTTTTTGCTGCTTTCCAGTGCTCATCATTGTAACTGTTCATAAACTGCAAAAACTTTGAAACTGCATAAGCAATGTCTGGCCTAGTCAGCTTTGCTAGAATGATTATTGTTCCAATTAGTTGTCAATATGGTAATGTGTTCTTACTCTCTGCTGATAAAGAGAGCCCTGTGCTCAGCTGCATGGGTACGGAGACTGAGTTACAGTTGCTGAGCCCGAATCTTTGTAGCAACTCTTCAACGTAAGTAGCTTGTCCAAAGTGTAGCTTATTATTTTCTAGAAACGTCATTTCTACTCCAACATAACATGTGGGTTTACTGGCTATTACTGCGAAGCGAGATTGTAGTAGACTTTGAATTCTTTCAGTCTCAGCTTCACAGAATGCTATAATGAAAATGGCATCCACATAAACAACGACAAATGATGGTACTCTTACATTTTGTGTCACAAAGACACAAGGATCACTTGATGTCTCTTTAAAGTTGTTCAAATTAAGGAGTTTTGTCAGTAGGCTGAACCAACACATAGGGGCTTGCTTTAACCCGTACAAACTTTTTTGCAGGAGGCAAACTAGACCTTCTCCTTCTTCATACTCAGCTCGTTGTCTCATGTAGATTGTTTTGTCCAGGATTCATGTAGAAAGGCGGTTTTGATGTCACACTGCTTTTGATTTGATGACACTAGTCTTTGATGACAGTCAAAGCTAGAAGTAATCGGATTGATTCGTAGCGACACACTGAGGCGTATGTCTCATTGTAATCAATGCCATATCTTTGCTTAAATTTTGATTACTAGGCGGGCTTTGAACCGCTTCACTGATTTATCTTGAATACGCTTTATTTTATAAATCCATCGACAATCAAGAAGTATGACATTTTTTAGTATTAGTAATGCTTCACAATATCGCTCGGTGAGTTACGCATTTCCATGTAACTACCGTTGCATCCGGTTACAGTCAATCCAAAGAGACCCACAAAATTAACTCACTCTAATCGGATCTCACTGTATCCGAAACTTAACAATAATCAGCAACAACCATATAATGAGCCTTAATCAATATAACCGAATTTTCACTGTAACCGGATTCAATATAAACGTCGTCCACTTCATAAACATTCTTTCAAGTCACTAATCTGTATACTGGTTTCAGAATGAGAAGTAACCTGTTCGAAAACGATCATTACGATTGAGACTCTGATGATTTGGAACAACAATGCGGTCTACGGACAATTACTGAAACCGCTTAGCGAATGGAAATAATCACAGATTACTTCTCTTAAAATATTATCTATGATAAGCAGTTACAGTGTTTTACGCCAATAATTTTTCGTAGTAAGCTTTTTTCATCCGCAGTACTTCCACTTTTAAAGTGTGCTTAAACTTTCAAGGTTTCAAGCTTCCTGAGAACATAATTTACATTTAATTATATTAGAAACTTTTTTAATCTACTAATATATCGCGTCTTTTTTATTTTTACATTCTTATACCCTTGCGTTACTGCTAAAATTGAAAAACGGAGTCTGTGGTTCTCATACTCCATGTCCACTAAACCCGATCGCGGATCCTTCCGAAGAGGGACAGTTTTACATGAATCTGTTCAGAGATTAAGTTAGGCTTTGCAAATTGTATTGTGGAAGTGGGATCCAAAGCAAATTTGCTAAATTCATATCATTGTAATACATATTTCGAAAATGTTCTTAAAAAATTGCCAGATGAGAATTACAATGCTAAGAAACTTAAAGATTTTTGTGGACCACACTTTATACAATCCAACCTACTTTCCATATTATTTACGAATTATTGCATGCTACAATTCAATACCCATATCTCTCAATTTCGGTGTTTCGGAGTCCTTGAGATGTTTAGATGACGAGTATAGCCCGGCGTAGGGAAGTTGTGATTCAATCTCATTATCTGTTTCATCAATTAACATAACATTATCGAATGGAAATCCAGCAACTTGTAATTCTTATCGATTGAAACAGAATCACAATCAAACTGATTTTATAATGAATTCATTTGCGCAGGGATCATTTCCACAATCCGCTGAGAGCTGGCCGGGATTTCAGATGGTTTAATTCTGCCTCCGGTTTTTTTCACACTCTTCTTATATTTCAGTATCTAGTAAGTAGTATCTAGTATCTAGTAAGTAAAGTTTGCAAAATTGGAACTAAAATATCAATCATATTTCTTAATTAGTATTATGTACAGAGTTGATAAATATCAACCCAATACCCTAGGTTCCTTGACAAACGGCTCTTAATATTAACGGTCAGCCACTGTCTGTGTTGTCAAGGAACCTTGCCGATGGCGATGCCGGTACTTTTCCAAAAATAATAGCCAATAATTTTTTCAAAAAAAAGGCAATACTTTTTTCAGAAGAAAAGCCAATACCGATATCTATATTTCTTTAAAATTGAATTCCGATTCTGATCTAATAAACATCGTTGTGATTAAACTCGATACTGGTATCGGCTTTGGAACACTCAATAGAGGTGTTTAATTTTAGGTGTTCCTTCGCCTTGAATTTCAAATTTGCCCATGTCTTCTTAAGCTGCTCCTCAGAACGGGGCTGATCACCCAATTGGCTGCAAAATTCTTGGCTGATTTCTTCTCAAACTTCACGTTTCTTGTTGAGCGTGATTAAATCTGTTTGTTTCGAATTATCCACTTGTTCTTATCAACTAACATAATAAGTAGTTCTTTCCCAGCAGAACTGATAAGACCTATCTTTATGGTCACCTGTCTCATCCGACTCACTCATAATTGAGTTAGTGAACGGCACTGTTGAACACTACTTGCATACTAACAAGTAACTAGAGCTTTAATTACTATGCAAAACTATTGTTTTCTTACTTTACAAATTCAAATAAATTTGAACTTGGCTCCTTTTGAGTCAAAATTATTTCTTGCTTTACTTTTACTTCTGTGAAAGTGAAAACTGTGAAAGAGAGAAGAGTCAAACATTATGTTAGAGAGCCTCCGGACCAGGAGAGTTCTTCAGCGAGAGTAAGTCTAACCAGGAGAAGACTCTAATTTTTTGCGGAGTGGGCATCACTCAATATTATTGATTCCCTTCCCAGTAGAAGTAATAGACTCCGGTACCCGTAGGAAGAGACTGAGTCCACTTGCAGACCTCGAAGGAATGCGCAGTGTCAACTAATCAACACTTGTAAATTTTATTCTCCAGACGGTCGTTTACATATTCGACCAAAAGAATCTCATTTGAATAACATAGATTTTCGAGGTTTGGGATTTATCCACTTTGCTCGTTACATAAACTAAGCTTAACCGTATCCCTCACCAATCACGTAGCTATTTTTGTCCAGACAAATCGATGGACGCTTAGTCCAATCCGTTCCTAACAAAAGGGGTTCTGTTATGTACACAACTACTCATGTAAAAACTCAGGACTAATAACGGATATATTAGACTCCTCGTCTACCCTTACGGCGTAAAAGAGCTTGCCAAACACAAGGTTAGTCATAACCTTTGGGCCTATGCGTCTCTGCCGAAACGGAACCGGTAGACGCTTTTCTTCTACGCTAGTATGACCTCTCGACCAGGAGGCTAAGGCTAAATAACCCTGTGCCCCTTAGCCTTAGGCGTATAGCTATTCGTACTAGACTTTAATACAGAGCGCGTAGCCTCGTTTTTTCTAGTAACATTAATTCTAGATAATTCACTTAGAATTACTTTGAGGGTTGTCATTGATGATCACCCTGCCCGAGCTTTCCGTTTTTTGAAAACGAAGCTGGCTGTGTGGGGTTTAAAGAGACGCCATACACTTTGGAAAAGCGTGGCTCCTACTTTACAATATTTTTAGGGCATTCCCTAATCAATCAATCAATCAGTTTATTTGATGTTGGCCATCGCCCTATCATTGAAATTACGCGCATAAGTAAATTTAAATAAAATAAAGTTATGTTTGTTAAAGTTACTGAAAAAGTTTTAAAATATTTGTAATTAAAAGTGATAAATAAACTATGAAGTTTGGATCAGTGGCAGCTTCTGTGACGTCCTTGATAAGTTGGACTGGGTCCTTTGGCATTTCTTGAAAGTAATTCAGTCGAATGTGAGATGTGCCGGTGCATTCCCAAATAGCATGAAAGAAAGAAAGTTGATCTCCACAATATTTGCACTGCTTCTTCTCAAAAAGTCCCATGTTGAACCATTTTCCTTTATTGTAGACAGAGTTGGAGTTTAGCCTCACTTGTAGGATGCATGTCGCCATCAAAGAGGAAATTTTGTTCAACATAAATGGTTCAGGGATTTCAGAGAATTTTATTTGATGATAGTATGGAATAGTACAGTATTGCTATGCAAATTTGAAGTCAAGTTTTCTCAAGTGGTCTTCGCACCCAGCTAGTAGAAATTTATGGACAATTTGACTTCTTTCGCTAAGCCCATGTCATATAAACCTTGCATTTTTATAGATTTCAGCCTACTTTTCAACTGCAGATACCAACTGTATTTTTCGATAGGATGTTTATACAAAATTTTTCTACGTTCTTTATAAGCATTTAGAGGAAGGTTCGAATCGTTAGCTGACAGGAGTTTTAACCATATAGAGATGGTGAACCTGAATACATCAAAGCTTANGGAAGTCAAGTTTTCTCAAGTGGTCTTCGCACCCAGCGAGTAGAAATTTATGGACAATTTGACTTCTTTCGCTAAGCCCATGTCATATAAACCTTGCATTTTTATAGATTTCAGCCTACTTTTCAACTGCAGATACCAACTGTATTTTTCGATAGGATGTTTATACAAAATTTTTCTACGTTCTTTATAAGCATTTAGAGGAAGGTTCGAATCGTTAGCTGACAGGAGTTTTAACCATATAGAGATGGTGAACCTGAATACATCAAAGCTTAATGGAAAGCAGCCTGTCTCTAAACAAACAAATAATTGGGGCGTACTGAAAGGAAGGTGGAGGAGTCTCTTAAAATATTGCTGTTGAACCCTTTCTATTTCATTTGTGTTGTGATCCCCACACCACTGACCCATACAAGGTAGTTGATTTGACAGTGGAATTCAAAAAAAATTTTGAGGTTTGCAAATCAAGGGTTTTCATCTTGCCTAGTGTGCGAAATACAGTTCCTTGCGCTGTAATACCTTTCCCAATACAAGATTTAAAGTGGAGGTTGAACGACCCATTCGATTGGAAAATTATGCCAAGGTACATATAAGATTTCATAGTCTGTACTGGGTTACCTCTCCAGGATAACTTGTCTTCTGTCTCAATCTTCCAAAACGCCGTATCACAAGTACTTTTGTTTTAGAAAAATTGACCTATAGAGCTCGTACGTGAAAGAAGTTAGCAGTGAGTTTCATCTTTTGTTGNATACAAGGTAGTTGATTTGACAGTGGAATTCAAAAAAATTTTGAGGTTTCAAATCAAGGGTTTTCATCTTGCCTAGTGTGCGAAATACAGTTCCTTGCGCTGTAATACCTTTCCCAATACAAGATTTAAAGTGGAGGTTGAACGACCCATTCGATTGGAAAATTATGCCAAGGTACATATAAGATTTCATAGTCTGTACTGGGTTACCTCTCCAGGATAACTTGTCTTCTGTCTCAATCTTCCAAAACGCCGTATCACAAGTACTTTTGTTTTAGAAAAATTGACCTATAGAGCTCGTACGTGAAAGAAGTTAGCAGTGAGTTTCATCTTTTGTTGCAGGAGTTCTCGTGACTGAGCAACGAGAACTAGATCGTCCGCATAAAAAGCAAATGAACAGATCGCGAATGAAGTCGAAAGCCGGCAAGGAGACATCTATCAAATATATTCACCAATTCCGGTTAAAGAGAGTGGGACTTGCAGATTCTCCTTCAAGGAGTCCTTTCATGATTTTTATTCTCTCCGTTAAATCATAAGAAGTGGAAATCTTCGCACCTGCATTCTCGTATATATACAGTGCATCTTTTCCAAAACGTCTCAGTCGATCAAATGGTTACCATGGTATTTTTCAGAAACACTGGTGACCATGATGAAAGAGACGGCACAAACAAAGAAAAAGTTTTTTTCAATTGAAGAAAATTAACTTTTTACGTAAATTGATTTAGAGTTTTCCATGTAGTTATTGTGTCTACTTAAGATTAATTAAATTGTATAAAAACCCCCATATAGTTTTTGTTGATTTCGATTGTTTTTTTGAAAACAAATGCTTGTGAAAGATTAACGAAGCAAGCATATAACTCCTTTTCTTTGAGGAGTTGGATCTGTGCCATAGACATGTGAGTAAAAACGTGGTCAACGCAAAATTTTCCTTTCAGAAAACCTGCCTGAAAGTCGGATACGATGTTGTGATTGGTGATTCACTCCACCAGCCTACTATTTAGAATTTTAGTAAAAAGTTTGAGTGTGCTGCTCAGTAGAAAGATAGGAGTTTAATTCCTGGGAACTTCTCTAGTACCCTTTTCAAATTATAATTCCGTATTTTGTTTCTATCAATGTATTCTTTCGCTAGCTGTTGCATCCTTTAAATGTAAGTATTCCTACGCAAAAGCCTCAGCTGGCGATTCTTTCGAATTTAAGCATTTTGAAATCATTATCAAACCATTTAGGGCGGTTTTCCTGTGGTTTCAGAGATTCAAATTACTTGAGGTCTTTACAGGTGTCGACAATTGCAGAATGTATAAAATTACCAGAAAGATCCACGTCGATGAATTCAATCGGGGAAGTACTTATTTTAAATTCAAGTGATTTGACAAATTCATAAAGTACCGGTTGTTTAACGGATATAGCGAGTTTTCGTTTTGTTAGTTTGACTCGAGTAGTTGGGGCTCGATAAGGTGCCTTCAAGGAAAGTAATAATGGGAAATGATCCGAGTCCAATCAAGAACCTCAAGAGAAGCGACTTCCCTAGCTAGGGTAGGGGTTATGAGAAGTAGGTCTACAACGCTGCATACTCCGTTTGATTTATTAATAACTGTGAAATTACCTACTTCGTCGCCTGGAAGTACACCATTTCCAATCAGCAGTCTCAACTCTGAAGCCCAGGATAGCAAGTTACATCCGTTTCTATTGACCACAAAATCTTTGCTGTTTTTGTTATGGAAAGGAACGGGGACTTCTAAACCTATTCTTGCATTCATGTCTCCAATTACTATACAATTCTTTCCGAGGAAGTTCATGATTTCTTGGAAAAGATTGTTAAGATTGATTTGGAACTACTGAGTTGGTGGAATGTATACGAACACGAGAAAACAAGATGCTGGTGAACGAAAAACCCTTTCGGATAAGGCCTGTTTTTGGGCCCAATTACATGCCAAACTATGGAGTTTCACTGGGCCCAGTAATTATGCAATTATGCAACTGGAAAAGGTGAAAATTATATAGATACAAAATCTTTTCACATGAAAATGTACAAATCCAACATTTTCATGACTTTTAATTTCTTACAGTACCGCGGACAAATTGTTTAGTATACTCTAATATAAATTCAGTTGTCCTTAGCATTTGTTTTTCAAAAAAAAACCTAATACACCAGACCGGGGTACAAAGAAAAACTTGAAGGATGTTTATTTGGCGTACGTTAGCTAGGGATCCCATTTTTTTTAACCCGCTAAATTCGCTACCTTTGGCACTTAGGAAAAAGTAGAGCTAGCGCTGTCCCTCTTTGTTTAGGACATACTTTACATCAAAACGAAAACAATTGGGCTTAGAAATAATTCAACGTAGAAACTGTCTTAAACTTGGTTTTGAATTTTGCCACCTTGACTGTTATTTTCAAGTTGCACAGTTTTCACCGTATTCGGCTGATTACAACGCTCGCGTTATTACAGAGCTTTGTTGAGTTGATTCTAAGTATTAAGTCATGTTTGTCTAGTTGCCAGGACAACAGTCATAATGTTCTTTCTTATAAATTAATGTGAAAATAATTTAACAAAAATTAGAACAAAATATGACAAAAACGGTTCTTGCTATTTTATAATGGATGTATAACAAATGTAGGAAAACGACGCTTTAAACATACACCAATTAGTATTGACTCAGAGATAATACCGTAATTATATGATAATTCATTTTGATTTATTGGTTAATGGTTTTCTTCAAAAGGAAAACAAATTAATATTGTGCACGGTTTCGCCAGAATCACGATTTGAATTTATCAAATGCTGACGGACGAAGAATTTCATAAATCTTGTCATCCCTGCCGTCTGTGGATAAATGTCGTACCCATCCAAAAATTCAAACAAAAATAATTGTACATATTCAATACTTTCTACCAAAAATAATGATGCATATCTAATATATACAAATACAGTAAAGTTTGCTTATAAATATGTTTCTCTATTAGTGTTATGAATTTTATGACCAAAACACTGTAGTGAAACTCACGGACTAATGCAATTTAAAATTATAAGGTGACGGGTCGTGACTCTGAGGTAAGTGCCTCGTGACTCTCCGTGCTATATGTGACACTGAGTCACTGTCACTATCTCGGCGTTTGAAGATACATAAATTAATATAATCCTCCTTTATTCTATAGTGAGTTTGAGTCACTCATTTATAACTCATGGCCTAGGTGACCGTGTGAATTTCCGAGTCATGCTTTGGTTACTTTAAAATTTGTGTCTGACAAAATGGCAAAATAAGTCACTAACCCGTGAATCTATGACTCTCATTGAATTAAATTCAAACTTCATAACTTCGTGCTTAACAATTTGCACACAAAAATGATCATTTGTCAAAATGACGTGAATTGGAAGTAAGTTTATGTACGACATCGTACTTCACTTCAAAGATGATCCTAAGCACATAATTCTAGAAAACACTGTATTAAAAGTACCGCGCCGCTAACGTGCATGTTCCCACCATTTTCTTCTGATGATAACGTCACTATGCACTGTTGCCAATATTTCCCACTCTCTTCTACTTTCAAGATGTATACCAATAACGNGAAAACACTGTATTAAAAGTACCGCGCCGCTAACGTGCATGTTCCCACCATTTTCTCCTGATGATAACGTCACTATGCACTGTTGCCAATATTTCCCACTCTCTTCTACTTTCAAGATGTATACCAATAACGGACATCTTAAGGCCATTTCTTACTGTATAAAAGTTTCGCATTCCCAGAGCATTAAAACACAATTCCGAAAATTCTAAAATTTTCAACGTAGAAAACTGTTCCTACCCAAATCCGTTTTGGGTAGCTACAGCTTAAGAATTTAAATAAACTTTCATTTGATAAAATGACAGAAACACCGTTTAAGCACGTATTTATCCATTACTGACTCGATGTTTGTCTATTTAAAATTCAAATAGGTGTGGCATTGTTCTACAGAAAAGTGGGATTTAAAGAGAGACGAATGAAGATCCAACTCAATTTTAGTTGAATTTCTTACGCCAATGCAAAATATGAAATAATTTGGTTATAAGATATTCTCCATTTACATCACGTGCTAAGAGTCTCAAACATTAAAAATTAAATACTTCGTTCTAGCGTGTGGCATTGTTGTGGAAGCTTTTCTATTGGTTTCTATTTTAGTTCTTTTATATCAGAAAAAAATTTTGCATCCCAAAACGAATGCGAAGTTGTATTTTTTGTCGGCCCCACAATAGCACCAATCCGAAAGGGACCTTTAGAACCATACTACAAATACTGTTGATTTGAGAACAATAACTGGGAACGGAAAACTTTTAACCCAACCATACACGAAAACAATAGCAGGTCTACCTTTGGGTCCTTTTGTCGCAGAGTGTGAGGAATAATTATACGAGGTATCTAGATCCTTACTACGCCAGTCGTCGTGAAACATAGTCTCGAAGAGACAGAAAAAAGTAGGTTGAAGGGAAAAAAATTGTGTCCAAAAGTTAAAACTAAGATTATTTATACTATGTACTTTGAGATAAAAGATTGTAAAAAAATTCCCTAAATGATTTAGCACGATGGATTGAAAGGAAGTAAAATTTGCAGAAAGCGGTGATTGATGAGGACGGCCAGACGTCATTGATGTTAATGTTCATGGAACTCGGGGGTTTGCGTGATTTTGACCAGAACGCATTTCTTTTCAGTCTGATTTCGACAGTTAAATCTTCCGCTATCGATTGTGGAGCTTTGGCTGCCAACAATTTTGGCCTAAGACAGAACGCGGCGGTTCTATCCTAATGCGAAATAAATTTTGCATTAATTAAACGGGGTATCTCATTACCAGGTAACATTTTGCCAATCCTGTGAGCAATGTCTACTCTAGCCATTACGCCGTTTGCGAGAAGGAAGTTTGCTACCATGGTGGTTTGGTCTTCCTGTATGGATTCGGGGATTCCGTGGAACAGTAGATTTAGTTTCTGCAATTCGTCTGTCAGCTTATTATTCTGCATTTTTAGCTTCGATATCAAAATAGATTGTCCTGTAATAGTAGAGGATTTCTGGCTAATGGCTGTCGATTGATTGAAAACTTGGGTTTTGAGATCTGTAATCTCAATCCCGTGTTTTCACTAAGTGTTCCAATGAATCCATTCTTGAAATAATTGCAGTGGTATCAGCTTTTACCACTGAGATAGCCTCTAGAATTAACTTAACCATATCGTCATTTAAGGCCGATCTTTTTGGAACTGAAAATCCCTGGGAGCTAAAATCCATCGACTCGGCCGGCCTTTTTGTCTGGTTAATAACGGGGAAGTTCAATAAAGGCTGCTGCATTAAATTACCCACTGTAAGTTTTGGAGGATTGGGAGAAGTTGGGAGAGTACTCATAACTAGTAGCTAGAATTTCAAGGTAGACAGAAAGAGAAATTTCAAGAAACAGAATTGGAAAATCTTGAGCTGAGCTTAGCGGAATTCGCTGATGTATGAATTTGACCAACAAATTTGACCAACCACAAAGTGACGAAAAATGAATGGAAATTAAGAATTGATATAAAAACTTAGCTGCGAAAAGTATGCTGAAGATTGGTGTCAAAGGGTCTGATTTGGTGGTACGTACCCTCTGAGCAATGTTATGGTTTGGTTTGACGTTGCCGACCAACTTTTCAAAAAGATGTGACTGAGTTTTGATCATAAGTAGGAGTTTAGTGTCTTCGGTAATCTTCCCTTCCCACTCATAAGTTGACGTGATTTGAGGAATTACGGAGACATAAGCGGCGGGTGTCCTTTTAAATATTGTTGACGGTGACTCGACAAGCAGCTTATGCTGCTTCCATGCGTCGTACATTGTATCATTAAATTAAGGGAGTAACCCAAGATTGGAAGAATGACAATGATTGGAGGAATGCCGAGTGAAGAAATTAAATAAACAATTAAAATAAGGGAAATCCACTGATTAATTAATTAATGAAATTACTTGTTTCTTGTTCAATTTGAGCTTCATTTCAGCGAAATTTCGTCAAAAATGTCCATATTGTCAACTTTGTAGTTAGAATTCTTGGTTATAAGCTGTAATGTTCACAGTCAAGTCATTCGTAGTAGTAACTGTGACAATCACAAGTTAATAACTTATTACACAATTTACTTAAGTAGCAGTCACTAAGATATGTCACTACAGTGGACCTCGCCTATTATGACCCCGGGTGTAATGGAACCACGGTTATAATGAACCTGAACCGCCGGTCCCTGCCTAGAGATAGCGAAATTAATATTAAAAACCTCGGTCATAATGAACTCGGTTAAAATGAACACTCGGGTGTAATGAACCATATCTTGTGGTCTAGCCCTTCATTTCACCGTCGTGAGAGATGAACCAGACCCTATTATGTTGAAAAAGTTATGCCAATTTAATAAAATGCGTTGTGAATGAATGAAGAATTGAAGTTTTGAATCACAGCACCAACGTTTTTCCTATTATTCCGTGGCGCAGTGGACAAAATAAGACTATTCAGATTTTAATTATCTACTATTCTTTATCCACTGTTACAGCATCTCTAAATCGTGAGTAAATCATTGCAGAATCCTGAAGATATTCCACACAGTTTTATCTACATCTTTTTCTGTTCAAGTCAGTTATTGGTTTATTTGGATTGTGAGGCTGCAGTATCTAGAAAAAGAAAATAATTGACCTAAGAAAAGTCAAAACATCGGATGTCATGAACATAACTTTAAATTTTATATTTGTTCATTATTCGGCTATAATAAACATCGGGTGTTATGAACCGAATTTCCTGGTCCCTAACAGTTCGTTATAAACGAGGTCCACTGTATCAGGCTAAGGCTTAAACACTGTCTATTATATCACATAACTCACTGAAGAAATGACACAATGCAGCTGCTTCAGAAGAGATTCTTTTTGACGATTAGCTTTATAAGATCTAAATAATTTTATACTTGATACTTTTGCAATGAGATCATCAATGACATCAAAAAATATCGTTGGCAGTAGTGATAAAAAAATCAGTGTAACAATTTATTTGGTCATGTCCTGATTTTACCAACGTTGCTCTAAATTTTTTATCCTTGAGGTCGAATCTATCCTCGTCACAACGAGAAAGGAGAATACGCGTGTTGGGAATGTCAGTCCGTAATAATGTGCCCAGACTCACAGCTCTTGTAGCTCTTGCTACTAAATAGACGCGACACAGGCACCCAATGGGACAACCTACGCTCCGAGTCACTAGTGCTCAGCGTGGTCTTCCCACGTGGAGGACCAGATTGGCCATGGCCTGCGCTCTGACGGCTACTAAAAGCCATCTTAGGGGGCTCTAGCCACTCCTGCCTTTCTGGCTTCTCCACTCTGAGCAACTTATGCAAAAACTCATTTGCATTCTGCGGTTCGGAACAATACATAATGTTCCGCAGACCTAATGTTCCTAATGTACGTGTTCCTAATTGGTAGACCTTTAATTAGTCACTCTACCTGTTTGGCGTCAGATATGAACGGATCCATGACGCTAAAGAAACTCATTTTTTGGAGACATACACCTACGCAGACAGTCTACGAAACTGATGGCACTTGCCGCCTTTTCTTCCTTCCTGACCGACTCAGGGTCATAAAAAGCATGTAAGCTACCTTTAACTCTGCCCACTTGGTGACTTTATTCGCAGGCTTCAAGTCCATATTGGACTTGGCCTGGTTAAATTTCCTCTAATCCGACACATCACTCTCAACTAACTGATGAATATTCAGAATAAGCCAACCACAGTGGGCTGACGTGACCACCAAGACCGCGTCACAACGGGCGCAGACAAATCCACGTCCGATTTTCCGGGATTTACTTTAAGACGAACTTAATGTATGTCTGCGACCACTATGGGCACTTATTGCCGGCAATGATGCAGGCCTCGCAGTAGCCATTATTCAAATTATAGAAGAAATCCCNTCACTATGGGCACTTATTGCCGGCAATGATGCAGGCCTCGCAGTAGCCATTATTCAAATTATAGAAAAAATCCCCATCGATTCTCAACAATGGAACAAATCCACTAAAATTGGTTTTATTGGAACAAATGCGATAGAACTTTATATAAATTCTAGAAACTTGGCGGAACAAAACCACCAAAACTAATTATTTTCGAGAACAAATCTATGAAAAACAGATTCTTTGGAATAAATCCAAAAGAATCTGGAACAAATCCGATGAAATTAGTAAAACGAATCCACCAAATTCGTAAAATTTACTCATTTCGAAACATTTCAGCTTAAATGGTTCATAACTAACATTATATTTTGAATAATCATAATAAAAAGTTTGTACCAAAATTAGATATACATTCTTATATGCTACACCATGAGTGTTTTTGTTGCTAGCCTTAAAAACCCGTAGTTTAAAATTAATCACTACGACTTAATTCACAAGAATTCTCAATTACCTTAAAGATGTATCGAAATTACCAGGGTAAAATGATTTAAATCAAACTGATTTAAAGCATTGATTTAAATCTTGATTTAAGTCAACTGATTTTTTTTTAAAGCAATGATTTTAATCGAAGCAGTAAAAGTATAGTACTCGGTCTTTTATAACAGGGGAAAAAATTTAAAAAAAAACATATTTGGTGGCAAATGAGACTAAGGTGAAAACGTTTCGGCGAATTTAAAAGAGAGGCAATATGTTCTTTGCCTCTTTTCAATTCAATTTTGTTGTTAAGATGTTAGTGGTATTTGGACTCTCCACTGCTTCGCCTTCCACTGCTGCGTTGGAAAGAATTTTTTTGAATTTTGGATTGGTCCATTCAGACCTAAGAAATAGGATGGGAATCGAAAAGGCTGTTAAGTTAGTTTTTATCTTTCAAGCTCTAAGGAAATAATCACGCGTTTCTTGACCAATTTTTACTCCAAAGGCCACAAAAACTTAGCATACTTGAAAAATAAATTTTAAGTACCTATGAAATGAACATGAACTCTTCGCAGCGGATAGATTTGGTGTTTTTTTAAGTTGTGATTTAAATCAAAATAATTGATTAAATCGATTTTTTTTCACAAAAATTAAATAAATCAAGAACCCTGGAAATGACAGAGCTTCAGCTACAACCCCAACTTTCCAAAATAATGAGATCTTAGAGTTATAACTAAAACAATCAAATATCCCATGTACAAGATTTAAAAAGATAGAACGATCTTAAGCGTTTCCGAATAAAGTTTTCTCATTTCAGTCTACTGTGTGGTACATATCCGCGAGAAAAGTAAAATATGTACTCGGCTCCGGTGTCCCAGGCATCATAGGAGCAGACGGGGGTTCGGTTCTCAAACTTGGGAGTCCCGCTCCGACTTGCGATACCAGGAGTACCAAAGACCGGTTACTGTGGAGAGATGAAGTGTGGTACCTCGCGAAGATCATAAGAATTGTGTTGCTCGCTAAGGTTGAAAATTGCCACGCGGGACTTGGACGAGCCTAAGCAGGGATGAAGCCCTGCCGAGTCCAAGGTTTCTTGATGGATGGGAATCTTCCTACACTACACACTTACTGTTCCGAGGATGAAGAAAACTGAAGTCTTTCTCTCTTCTCTGGATCCACTCACTGGCCTATCGGCCAAACCATACCACGATAATTAATTGCCATGTTCACTGATACCAATGGACTAATTATTATCAATAATAGATTTATTTCCAAAACGGTTAGTGCTATTTACATTATTATATCAGAAAAGACACTTACACTTAATTTCCAAGACAATAACAAATTTTACTCCTAACCGTTCAACGCTCAACACTCGCTTGAATCCCTTCTCTCCCGAGACACAGGAAAACATTAGTTTTATTCGTCATGTCGATTACGTCATAGTAAAACCACATTTTCTACTTTTCTTGACTTTTTCCTTACAATTGATTACGATTAAGAAAATCTATATTCCCGTTAACCGAACTAATTCAGTTAATTCACCTGGCGTAATACCCATACAAAACCCTATTTCGCCATAATATGGTAATCTTCAACTATGGGTTGAGTGAAATGATGGTGTGTGGGGAGACTCAATTGATGTTTAGTGGATTCAGGTTCAGCTGATTTTTCAATTCTTCCTCCGACACGTAAATATTCATGAGCATCTAAGAATGGATTTAGAGAAAGCAGCGAGTCTGAAGTACTTAACCACTTATTGTTTTCAGGATGACATATTTCATTAGTGAATGACTCCCGCTGTGCTAGTTTCACCAATAGTGCATATTTGGTTTCTCTTGTAGTAAGTGGTCCCTTCCGGCGTATTTCGATTGATGATTTACTATTGTAAATAAATCTTAAACAAAATGAAACAACACGAATAGCCGTATATAATTTAGAATATCTTTTTATATCAAGATTTAAATGTTCCTAACCTAACAACCTAGATGCCAAGAATCACTAGTTTCTGATGTTACTAAATTTAATCGTATCTTCTCTTTCAACTGAATGAAATTAAATTTGGTTTGTGGACGAATAAAAGATGGAATTTTTCTACTATGAAGCCAATCCGGCCCTTTCCACCATATATCATGACTTACGAGATCTGCTATTGATAAACCTCTTGTCGCACAATCAGCCGGATTTTGAGCAGTCGGGACGTATCTCCATGACCCTGGTGCTAAAGCTTGATGTATCTCAGCTATCCTATTTGCAACAAAGGTTAAAAAATGACGTGAGACTTTATTTATCCAGTGGAGGACAATTTCAGAATCTGTCCATGCATAGGTTAAGCAGTTGAGTCCTGTGCCCACTTTTACTTGTTAAAATAAGGTACTCAGCTAACCATTCGGCAGCCGAATCGACCTAGCGGACAAGAAATTCCGTTTCTGCTTCCCTTTTCGCTCAACTAGTACTCACCTACATAATTTTCTGCTGCAGAATTTCTGCCAGACTCATTCGGCAGCAGAAAAAGACCTTATTTTTCTTCTCCGCTCCAGGTAGGTCGAAGGACCTTCCTGAGCCGAATTCTCGTGCGGAATTTTCTTCTGTGCATGGGCATTTGAGCATTATCATGTCACAATCTCAAACATCCTTGGCTTGAGCGAGGGAACTTTTAAACTTTTATTGTTATTATTTAAATTTAACTCAGCGGAAAAAAATTAACTGAGTACAACCAAAGCGGAAAGTGGAGCAGAATCACAATTCTTCTCCCATTCTTCTCCGCTTTGGGTGGGAAGAAATTCTGCCGCAGAATTTATTCCAGAAGAAAAAACAGAGCTGCATACAGGCCATAGTTATACATGGCCTGTACATGGCCTGTAGTTAGACAAAAACGTAGCAGAGCTCCACAAAGTTCCAGGCGAGGAACTGAAATCTGACGTATTGGTGCTACTTTGGTTTTCGCCGTGACGAGTTCAACGTAGATACCCGTTTCCGATATCCCCCGAATGGACACGACGGCTGCCTAAGCTAGTTCCATGGTGTTGAGCGGAAAGTGCCGCTGAATGACCAAAAAATGTAATTGGTACCTGAGGGTAAGATATGGTAATGGATGTTGGTAGTGTGGATGATGAGGATCCTTCCTTATCCAGTGAATCCGATAGCCCGGTGAGGCAAGCACAGCACAATGAAGTCCCTCCGTGGGACACAAAGAACAAAACAAAAAGACCAAATACTGAAGTCCCTACTGGGACTTTAATCACCACAAATCCCAATAAACAATATAATTTTAATGAGTGATTGGCAAAAGCCAATCACTAAACTCAAATTAACAAAACAGAACAAAAAAACTTCAAAAATTATAAATATTTTTTTGGATGAGAGTGAGGAGAGAACCAACCAGTTCGAGATCCCAAAAGAGTATGGCGTTTTTAACGCCCCTCCGCCACATGGCGCACTCCTTCCCTTGCCCATCAGGCATGGGCACTTTGTTTCCCACAAATCCCTCTCTCCCAAGGAAGTTCGTGACCTCACGAATGAAAAATTTAATGGATATAATATAAAGAATTTGGGGAAATAGATTAAAAAAAAATGAAAAGAAGAAAATTTACAAATTTGATCGAATTTAAAATTTTAATTTTAACCTTAACGGGGAATTCAACCTAATTTTTTCTCCCACGGCGATCTTTGTCCCCTGGACGATGGTCTGGATGGAAATTTTTGTCGCCGTGCATGTGACCAACCTGGTTGCAGCGGAAACAAACAGGTTTCCCTTCGAAAGAGTAAAGTTGGGATTTCGGGATCCACCCGGGTCCCCTTCGGCCGGATCCACTTGCCGGATCTCTTGACGGCCCAGCCGTCTCAACCCGTGGCACTGGTGGTGGAGTAGAGCGACGTTGCCGCTCCCGAGCCCGTGGTTCCCGACCGACCTCGGCGCGATTGACCGGTACATAAGTCGGATATTGACGAAAAGGTTTAATTTTTCGCCGAGGATCGGCTTTTTCTCCGGGATTCCGGAGAACTAAATGGCTCGGGAGGGATGAAACCTCTGGAGCCGAAGTTGAAACCCTGGCCGTGCTTGTGGCCAATCCCGGTGGAGAAGTGTCCCAAACTTGTGCCGACTGTCCAAGTCCAAGACGGGACCACATTGGACTCAATCTACGCCGCCGCTTTGGAATTTGCGGCTCCAACTGACCCAAACGATCTCTTACAGGCGTCAAACGACGGAAACGCTTTGGTGGCCAAATGCGGCACGGTGACGGTGACCTGCGAGAGCGCGTATTTTCTCGCCGGCGAGTAGAACGTGAACGACGAGAACGTGATCGAGGAGAAGAGGAGAGAGGAGAACTGGAGCGATTTGGATGAGAGCAAAACGGCTCTACCCTCCAAACCTCCGACGCCAACTGGGAGCGAGGTGGTGGTGTTGGCTCTCGAAGCAGCCACTCTAATTCCCCAGCTGGACCCAAAAATTCTCCTAACACTTCAACTTCTCCCGGCTTCTCCGGGGACAGGGCGATCTCGTCCTCAAGAAAATTTTCCGCTTTGATCGAGTGGAGATCGATCAAATCAATCTCCATATCCGAGTCCATTGTCCTGAAAAAGAAGCCAAAGTTTGGACTAAAAAATTTATCCGTGGAAAAATTGAGTGAAAATTAACGGAAATAAACGGTAAGAAAAAATCGGTAAATAATAATAGAAGAAGAAAAAAATATCCAAAATTTTTGAGGTTCAAAGTACGAAAAACGGTAATTAAACGGTAAATCTTTAAGAATCAGACTCTGACTCGCTATAGCGAGGTCGTAATTGTCGATAAGTCGTTCTTGGTTTAAGCGATTTGCCCATTTATTTGGTGTAAAATCAGACTTATTCGTCGAAAAGCCTACTCGAGCAGGAACAGTCTGCAGGTTTACTGCCCTATTCGAATCGATGTTTCGACTGTCAGTGGGGACGACAGAAGGAAAATCAGAATGAACGGAATTTCCCCCTGACAAGTCTGGCATGTTGTCAGTAGAAGATTGAATCGGCGGTGGAGACGAAAGTTTCGGTAAATCGGAATCTAGCTCCAAATGTGAAAACCTATCAACCTCTAATTCAGAAATACCATCGGTTATTTCGGCCGTATGGTATAATTTAACGTTTTGTAGCGATACAATTTTCGATTTTTTCCTCGCAGCATCTGGCAACGTCTCAACAAGGATGTTTGTTGGACTTGTATGTTTGATAACACGAAATGGCCCCTTCCATTTCTCAGTCAACTTAGTAGAAAGACCCGGTTTACACGTAAATTTTCGAATTGCTACAAGCTGATCTTTCTCATAAGTGATTGGCAGATGTGCGGAATTGAACGATTGTTGAGAATTTTGCTGAGCCACGATGGTATTTCTTCTGGCCTCAGCTATGGCTTCCTGAACACGAGGTATGGAAACACTCTGTTCCTCGTCTTCAAGCCATTGACGTAAAGTCGGTAAAAAATTGTCACACAGTAAATTTGGCTCCCGGCCATACACCAAAAAATACGGAGAATGACCCGTAATTCTATGAACTGTAGAATTCATCGCGAAAGCAGCCCGTGGAAGGTGCTGATCCCAATCTTTTTGGTTGGCTTGCACAAATTTAGCGAGAATGCGTTTTACTGTCCCATTTGCGCGTTCGTCAACTCCATTAGCCTGAGGATGATATGGAGCTGTGCGGATTAACTTGATTCCTCGAGTCAGCAAAATGAGAAAATTCCATGGAAGTAAAATGTGTCCCCTGATCGGTGAGAATTCTAATTGGACACCCGTGACGATTGATCAAATCACGTTCGAGAACTCGAATTGCGCTTTCAGAATCGGCAGAATGGACAGGTGAAACCTCGATATAACGTGTCAAAAGACAAGTAACGGTAAGAGCATATTGGCTCCGTCGCTGCGTAATTGGTAATGGACCAATGAAATCAATTCCTAC
>NIPM01000523.1:42734-65843 GCA_002738285.1 Holacanthella duospinosa
GATGTAAAAACATCTTGAAATTCGAGAAGAATGGAATAAAGTTGAGACTTCTGGGTGTCATTTAACCCAGTACCGATGTGGACGCTGGAAAGAAAATCTGGAAGTACTCGGAAAGACTCGCAGACAGAGAATTTAAGGAAGCCACTGGCTTCGTAGGTTTAGGAGACTGGAACTCCTCTAATGAACAGTGAATCATCGATTCATCTGAAACCTCAAAAGTACCCAGGATTTCATGTTGTCGCAACTTAGCGGAATTTCTGCTAAGATTTGTAATCCAAGTGTAGCCAATTCCATCCTGGACCGTTGTAACGAAATTTCCAACTGCCAAGAATCTTGAGTTCTGCAGTGCAAAGGATGGACTAACATGAATAAGACCTGAAACTGATGGATCGACATGAAATTCAACTTTGTGACTATAATGCGCCGGTATAACGAAACTTGACGACAAGAAAACTCGGTAATCCTTCGGTAAATCGTGTAAAGTTGAAGGATCTGAAGAATTGCAGGGCAAAATGCTAGCTAATTCGGCGCTGCATATATCTTCAACAACTGGAGTATCCTGTGTCTCAATCGTAGAAACGTCGGCTTGAATCCCAAGCGAAAGAGAATCACAATGAAGAATTGCGTGATGTTTGCGAAGAAAATCCATTCCAATAACCACTTCGTTACTCAATCCCGGTGTAACGAAAAAATCCCATTCCAATTCGACAGAATTAACGGTAAAACGAAGTCGAATTAACGTATTGATGGACTGAGCCGTTGATTGACCAATGGAAAGGCGGATTAGAAATGGTGAAACAGATTTCTCGCTGACAATATTTGGAAAAATAAACGGAATTAACGATGGGTTTATAGCTGAAAGTGAAGCGCCGGTATCAATAAGGCTGTTACGCTGAACAGAATCGAAATAAACCAAATGTCGGAAAAGAGTAGTCGAAATACTCACGTCTTCACCTTCAGAATTGCTGAACAAAGTACCCATATCGTGAAAATCGGTAATCGTTGAATTTTGGGGACTATTTACAAGAGTTTCGGGGACTACTAAATCTATACTATCACTTAAATTAATTTCGGCAAAAGGCGGAAAATCATCGCCCAAAGTTTGAGAAAAACTACTAACTAAATTCGGCAAATCGGCAGAAACACAGTCANTGAATTTTGGGGACTATTTACAAGGGTTTCGGGGACTACTAAATCTATACTATCACTTAAATTAATTTCGGCAAAAAGCGGAAAATCATCGCCCAAAGTTTGAGAAAAACTACTAACTAAATTCGGCAAATCGGCAGAAACACAGTCAGGGGAAACCTGAACTGTGGCGTCAGGAAGAGTACTCTTACATAAACTACGAATTAACGAAATTAAATGTAAACATAACTTACAACTAGACGAAGATTCGGCAGATTCGAGATTTTTATAACTTATATCTATAATACAACTATGTACAGTCGGAGAGCTATAGGTCCGGTGGTCCTGCGACACCAGACTTTCTAGTTTTCCGACGGCTGGTTAGCAATTGGAGTGGAAGCACGCTGACTCGGGAGAACCGGAGCGTGTCCTGCTGGAACGAAACCTTGTGGACCCAATTATGGAACAAATTGTGGAGNTTGGAGTGGAAGCAAGCTGACTC
Organism: Holacanthella duospinosa; assembly: GCA_002738285.1. Classification (NCBI taxonomy): domain Eukaryota; kingdom Metazoa; phylum Arthropoda; class Collembola; order Poduromorpha; family Neanuridae; genus Holacanthella; species Holacanthella duospinosa. The sequence goes on from NIPM01000523.1 coordinate 44,365, forward strand.
GGGAGAACCGGAGCGTGTCCTGCTGGAACGAAACCTTGTGGACCCAATTATGGAACAAATTGTGGAGAGAATTGTGAAGAAAATTGTCCATTTGACCCAGGATATTGAAATGCCATCGGTGGATACGGAAAATACGGTGTAACGTAAGGATACGGCTGTGGAAAATATTGCTGCGGTAACGTTNTAACGTAAGGATACGGCTGTGGAAAATATTGCTGCGGTAACGTTGGAACAAAATTCTGAGCCGTAGACACAGGCATCTGCTGGAATTGTGGCTGTGGATATTGCGGAGAATATCCTGCAGCCTGTGGTGTTGGAGCCTGAACGAAAGGCGACTGCTGTGGTGCTTGGAATCTCGGTGTTGGTGCTGAATTCCAATCATTCCTTGAACCTCGAGCGTTGTTCCCGGTATTTGCCCCTCGAAATCCCCTGTTTGAATTTTGCGGCCGCTGAGGACAGTATTTAACTACATGTCCAGCCTCGTGACAGTAGTTACAAACAGGCTCGCCTGTTCTTAGACGAGAATACGGTGCAGTTCCTGGATGACGGAACGTCGGAAAACGATTCTGAGGATTAGTAGCCGGGCGAATGTGCTGAGGCTGAAGTGACATGACAGCAGGTGGAGAAAAAGCAGGTGCTTTGGCTTTATTTGCAGCCAACTCTCTAGCCTGAACCTCTGCGTAGCGCCGTAAAAGAACCAAAAAATCGACCGGAGAATCCAATTCGGTTGTCAAGCAAACTTTTTGAAACTCTGGAGGAGAGGCATCGATTAACCGTTGTACCTTCTCCCCTTCTGAGCAGTGAGGTTTTAAATTACGAATTAATTTAAGTTTTTCTGTGACAAACGTTTCTGGATTGTCACCAAACTTAAAAACTAACTCCCAGTTTTGCCTCCTATACTCAGAACGACGAGATATTGGATTGAAAAAGTCGCAGAGTTCCTGACAAACTGAAAACCAAATTTCCTCTCGTGACTTTCTAGGATCGTCAATATCCCGTTGAACCCGATCCCAGATAGAATCATACCAAGTATGCGCATTACCATCCAAAATGCGATCGAAATTGTTGATGGCCATGTCGATAGTTATACCATAATGACGGAAGTCATTTTCTAAACGTCGTAGAAATACGTACGGATCGGATGAACCATCGAATCTTCGAAGAAACTGGATGGCATCATGAATTGGAACCGGTGGAACCGTAAACCCAACCCCTGGAGAAATGAAATTGGATGCCGATGCATTCCCCTGAGCGCCAGACGTCTGTCCAGTTGGTACAGCAGTAGATGTAGTTTGTCTGGTCGACCTCCTTGTCGAAGGCAGCGGTTGAGTNGACGTCTGTCCAGTTGGTACAGCAGTAGATGTAGTTTGTCTGGTCGACCTCCTTGTCGAAGGCAGCGGTTGAGTGGACGGAACCGCTGACGTACTTGCTGTACTGTCCGGTACAACGGACGGAACCGTTGACGTAATAACTGGCGCAGTGAAATGACGATGACGGGACAAAGCCGTCGGTGGAGCAGAAAGAACAATCGGCGGCTGGTGAGGTTGAGGGTCCCGTACTGATGTCGTAAACCGTGTTTGCGTACCGGTATGGACGAAAGGAACCAGAATTATTTATTCTTCCGTGTCCTGCTCCAAATCCTCTGTTGTTTGAGAGGACGGATTTTGTCCAAAGAACATAGAAGGCCACATAGTGAACAGTTGCCCAAAAGAAATTAACCAGCGAGGAACAAAAATAAAAAAAATTTTAACGTAAAAAATTAAAGAGAAAAAAAAATTAATCCGAAAAAAAAATTCCCAAAATGTTTGAAAAAATTTTCGAAAAAATTAATTGAGACCTGGCAATCCTACGGAAGTACGAAAAAATTGCCAAAATCCAGAAACGAAAAAATTTTCAATAAAATACAAAAAATTCACCAAAAAAATTGAGCTGAGCGGAGTGAAAGAGCCGATGAGTGGAGCTTGACTTCTCCCGATGTCAAACAACCAAGAGCAGAAATAAAAAAAAAATGTCGAGCTGAGCTGAGCCGAATGAGCCGAATGGTGAGCCTGTCCGGCTGCGAAATGAGCGATGACAATAACAATAAGCCGCACGGGAAACCAACCGAAATGATGCTCAAATCCCCGCAAACTCGATGAATTTAACGATAATTCGTTAGAAAAATGAATTTGTAAAATTTTTTAAATATTTTCGAAAGAAAAATGAAGAAATAAAAAAAAAATTTTCCAAAAATAATGAACAATAGTGGTAACCACCACTTTATGCCTAAAAGTTTGTCGAAAATTGTTGTTTTTGTAAAAAAAAATAAACGGCAAATCGGTAAAAAATGTTAGCGGTGAAAGTTAGACAGAACTAACTTTCATATTTGCAAAAACAAAAAAAAATTTGAAAAATGTTTGGAAAAAGTGGGCAGAACCACTTAATTCCCTTAGAAATTGATGAAAATTTTTAGAAAAAACTTTGGTAGAAACCGTGAAAAATTAACGGTGGCAACGGTAACAAAAAAACTATGAAAATATTGCAAAAAAGTTTGCAAAAAAAATTCAAACTTACAAAAGTCTGGATCCATCACAGATTATTGGATGAAAATATCCAGCAAAATCGAACTCGCTTGGCTGATATGAGGGGAGCGGTCTGCCGTCAGCAGCCACCGAAGTCCGATGAAAGATGAAACAAAAAAAAATCCTCCGAGCGAAATCTGCTCGTCAGCTAATGTTGAGCGGAAAGTGCCGCTGAATGACCAAAAAATGTAATTGGTACCTGAGGGTAAGATATGGTAATGGATGTTGGTAGTGTGGATGATGAGGATCCTTCCTTATCCAGTGAATCCGATAGCCCGGTGGGGCAAGCACAGCACAATGAAGTCCCTCCGTGGGACACACAAAAGAACAAAACAAAAAGACCAAATACTGAAGTCCCTACTGGGACTTTAATCACCACAAATCCCAATAAACAATATAATTTTAATGAGTGATTGGCAAAAGCCAATCACTAAACTCAAATTAACAAAACAGAACAAAAAAACTTCAAAAATTATAAATATTTTTTTGGATGAGAGTGAGGAGAGAACCAACCAGTTCGAGATCCCAAAAGAGTATGGCGTTTTTAACGCCCCTCCGCCACATGGCGCACTCCTTCCCTTGCCCATCAGGCATGGGCACTTTCNAGAGTATGGCGTTTTTAACGCCCCTCCGCCACATGGCGCACTCCTTCCCTTGCCCATCAGGCATGGGCACTTTCTTTCCCACAATGGCGTCACTAAATCCATGTAGCTCTATTGTTTGTGTTCTCTTAGTAATTAGTACTTTTGGTGTGCGTATTTGCGAAGTCATACTAAATCCATGTATGTAGCTCTCCCATGGACCGACCAAATGCTCAGGAACTGTGTCATCCCAGTCGAGTACCGCTTCCTCTTCATCTGTGATTTGGAGAAATAACTTTACCAACACTGTAAAAGATGCAATTAAACCCAATGGATTATAAACTCTCGACATTATAGACAAATTAACGCGTATTGTTATTTTATCAATAATTTTTGGAAGTAAAACCAAATGAATCCGTTGGGGAGTCCCAGGCGACTCCTCAAACCTTAGAGTACTGTCCCTTTGACTCATTCGTAAGACAGAATGCAGTCGATAACCGTCTAAATTGTTTACGTGTTTTTAACACTCAAAACATGTGGAAACCCATTATCACTACAAAATTTACCAAACCTGGCACTTCCCGAAATCTTACTGAAATTCTGAGAACTATTACTTGATGAGCCATTAGATATATCTTTTAAATTTGTCAAAACTTGCGACCTCACACCTAAATTGCGGTAGCAGTTATTTTAACCAAAATCGTTATCCTTTTCTTTCGGCAACAAAGAATCATAAATGCTTCGGTTTTTTTTTGTATTTGACTCAGGATAATTATCCCCCGAAGTGTTTCTCATAATAAGCNAATCATAAATGCTTCGGTTTTTTTTTGTATTTGACTCAGGATAATTATCCCCCGAAGTGTTTCTCATAATAAGCTACTTGAGTTAATAGTATCGTCACATTGAACGTATGGATCTTACAAAAAAAAATTAATCTAATTTCACTAAGAGNTACTTGAGTTAATAGTATCGTCACATTGAACGTATGGATCTTACAAAAAAAAATTAATCTAATTTCACTAAGAGGGATACTCGCGCTTTGTCCCAAACAATTTTTGTAAAGATTCGACTGTTCCCATGTAATTTTGGGTGCTGAGTACGATGGTGAATTTTAATTTTCAAACTGAAACTTGCTTCTGTTAGAAATATGAGTTTTAAGTTTTCATATTTGCGTTAAGTATTATAAAAAATGCTGGGCACTTCAGCTAGTTGGTGTGGAGTTGGGGTATGGATGTACGAGTGGGAAAGTGCAGTCTTGGATTCGATTCCTACTTGTTATTTTTTTCCCTATCTTTTTTTTTTCTTCTAAAATTTCCGTCTTTATCCATCTGAACAACTATACTGTTTTAAATCCCAAAACTTGTTCAGTATAATTGCTCTGATAAAAATTACTGAATTTATAAAGTAATTCCTGTTTCTTTTCTATCTTCAGTTTACAACTTTGTATAAAATTTTCAAGATTTGTAAAAAAAAAACTGGGTTTAGCAAAAATAAAGAGGCTGATTGAACGTGGATCTTGTTCGAGCTTTTGTAATAACAAAAAGGACTGCTTTATTCAAAATCTGGTTAGTGAGTGGAAGGTTTTTGTTTTAAAATAGGAAAGAATGCTGATAGTTACTTAGATTTATTATCTTAAGAAAACTTTCGAACTATGAGTCATTTATATGACCTTAAGGGTCCAGAGTTCTTAAAGAAGGACTTTACAAAACAAAGAAAGTAGAAAGGAAATCACGAAACAAACGCGTGATTACTATGCGTCATTATTTACAATATCCTCCCTTAATCTCGAGTTTATTGAGTTGGCTGCATTTCGATGTTCTCTACAGAAGATGATACAACGGACACCTGTATACGTTGTTTAGCCCTGATGCAATAGATGATGAGTCCAATGGTTAGCATTATAATTAGAAACAGGCTTACTAATGAGGTCCAAGTCAATGGGTGAATGGGCAAAGATGAGGTGTTGTGATTATCACTGTTGTAGAAAGCTGAATTTTCCAGAAGCTCAGATAAATTCACCTTTGGTTGAAGATGCCAGTTGGTTTTCATTGTATACAATGGGTCAATGGTTTCTTGATGATCTAGGTGAACTGTTGAGCCAGTAAACTCCATGCCATTGATCTTAAAAGTTGTTGTGATTGGCAGTACAAAAACGTCGTCTGGACAGGGGTGTGTTCTTTCGTCTATTTGGAGCATGCTTTTGGAACAGTAAACGTAGACTGATCCAAAATGAGGCTTAACTTGAACAAAGTCAAACTCATCAAATGTGTGANGCAGTACAAAAACGTCGTCTGGACAGGGGTGTGTTCTTTCGTCTATTTGGAGCATGCTTTTGGAACAGTAAACGTAGACTGATCCAAAATGAGGCTTAACTTGAACAAAGTCAAACTCATCAAATGTGTGAATGGGGTCACATCGGTCTATGGCAAAATACTTGATTCAGAAGGTAATCTGGAATGAGGTATGCAACCGTCTGATGGGAATAAGACCNCGGTCTATGGCAAAATACTTGATTCAGAAGGTAATCTGGAATGAGGTATGCAACCGTCTGATGGGAATAAGACCATATCATGACTGGCGTGAGGTCTGATGTTGATGGCCGTAGTACACTCTCCTTCTTTGGAAACAATGGCATTAAGTGGTCCAGTATATCGAATTCTACATGTCGTGTTATCCTTCTTAATCATCAGTTCGAAGCGATCTGCTTCAACAAGTTGCAGTGTACGGTTGATCAAAGGCACATCGAAGTCCAGATAAAGTTCTTCCTTGTCTTCAGTAATTTGACATCTTCTGGGAGATGCTAGATTAATTGGGCAGTCGTCGTTACATGGTAATGTAAAATTAAAATAATCCAATAATCCTGGGTACACTTTTTCAGTTTTCCAACCTCTTGTAGCTTCCTGAATTATGTGCTTGACGAGAATGAGACGACCAGTGATATAAGAAATCACGAAAGTGGATTCGCTGTGCTTCTTTTTAAGTTTCAGGATATCCGTCTCATGTTTTTCCAAGTGTTTCACCAGTTTTTCAAAGTCTGACTTCAGATTTGTTAGGGCTCGGTTGACAAACTTAATCCTATTCTCTAATTCTCGTGTCTTCTTTTCCTGAGCTGAAATTTCTGCCTCGACATCTGAAATGCGTCCTGAGTTGATAGATGCAATTGTAGTTGCTGCTATGCCTAATCCCGTTGCATCTACGATGGTAGCCACAATAAATCCAAGTACAAGAGTAGTTATAATAAATCTCTTTGATCTCATTATCAATGTCCTTTTCCTTGCTGGTGGGCACATTTTTCCAATCTCACGAAGGAATAGTTCTTCATACATTTGCTGACATTTTTCAGCAGTTTCCGCTTGTAGGTCTTGATAGATTACATCGGAAGTGAGGAGTTTGCATAGATTGATGAAGCGCATAGTCAAAAGAACTCTGTAGTTTCCACGAGTCACAGGAGTTTTGCTTCCACGCCAAATTACTAGNTGATCTCATTATCAATGTCCTTTTCCTTGCTGGTGGGCACATTTTTCCAATCTCACGAAGGAATAGTTCTTCATACATTTGCTGACATTTTGTAGCAGTTTCCGCTTGTAGGTCTTGATAGATTACATCGGAAGTCAGGTGTTTGCATAGATTGATGAAGCGAATAGTCAAAAGAACTCTGTAGTTTCCACGAGTCACAGGAGTTTTGCTTCCACGCCAAATTACTGGTTGTGATTTTTGATAAGATATAGCAGATGAGAACCCAAATATGAGACAAAAGATGGCGGAAGAACATCATCGAAGAGCTGAAGTGTGCTTTTCGCTGTGTTTTTTTTTCTGTTTTGTTTTGTTTTCTTCAAAATTAGATACATCATATTCTGTTATGTCACTCATATTTAATAAGTTGCGCATCTTTTTGAATTTGGTTTTGGCCAATGGTTTTGTAAATATGTCACCAGCTTGGTTGTTAGTTGGGATGCATTGGATGCTTAATTTCTCGTCATGGACTAAATTTCTTGTGAAGTGGAACCGCACATCAATGTGCTTTGATCTACTATGGTATTCTGGATTGTATGCTAAATTGATAGCGCTCTGGTTGTCAACAAAGATTGTTGTTGGTTCCAATTGTTGGTATCTAAGCTCTTCTGCTAGCTTTCTAAGCCAAACCCCTTCTTTAGCTCCTGTTGCTAGTGCCACATATTCTACTTCTGTGGAAGAGACAGCCACAACTGGTTGTTTTTGACTTGTCCAACTGATGAGTGATCCTCCAACAAAGTAAGCAACTCCAGTAGTGGATTTTCTATCATTTGAATCTCCTGCATAATCAGAGTCTGTAAATCCTTTAAATAAAATTTCAGAATTAGATTGGTACTTTAAGCCTAGGGTTGAGGTTCCCTTTAAATATCTGATCACGGTCTTTGCTACTTTCCAATGTGTGTCATCGTAGGATGAGGCGAATTGAGATAGTCTTGCAACTGAATACGCTGTCTGGTCAAGTAGTCCTTGAGATATATAGCAGTGATCCAATGAGTTCACGAAATGGAAGTTGTGGGTCACTGTGCTCTGCATGTAATAGTTTAAGATTTGGTTCCATGGATATATGTGAAGGGTTGCATTCCATCATGTTGAAGTCCTTCAATAGCTTCTGGATAAGATAAGTTTGAAACAGTGAGATTTCTCCAGATTCTTCATTCCGTTTAATTTGCATCCCGACGAATGAAGGTTCAGTGATCTTGATTTCAAATTTTTGTTGAATCTGCTGCAGAATATAGTCAATAGCATCTGCCTCCGATGATAGTATTAACCCATCGTCAACATAAAAAAGGATGACATGACTTCCATTAATTGAACCGTTGAGCACACTTGGGTCACTCTGAGTTAAGAGGTTTAGATTACCTAAAAATTGAACAAATGTATTATTCCAGCACCTGGGTGCTTGTTTCAACACGTATAGAGATTTTTTCAATAGACAAACAAAATCTTTTTTATTCCCTTTAACTCCTTCCGGCACATTCATGTAAATAATTTCGTTTAGACTTCCATGTAGAAATGCAGTTGTGACATCAAACTGCTGCATGATGAGACCTTTGGCAGCTGCTATAGCCAAGATGAATCGAATGGATTCATACCTGCAAACAGGTGAAAAAGTCTCATTATAGTCGATACCATACATTTGTTTGAATCCACGAATCACTAGTCTTGCTTTGTCTTTCTATACTGTTGTCAGGGTTTCATTTGATTTTGAAGAGCCAGCGGCTATCCAGAACGTGTGAGTGGGAGGGTCTGGCTACAATCTCCCAAGTATTTATCTTCTCGTGACTTCAGAGTTCTTCTTTTATAGCATTTTTCCAATTAGTTGAATCTTCACCAGTTATAGCTTCTTCATAAGTCTTTGTTTCTGTGAGACTCATTGCAAGGTTAGCTTGGTAACGGTCAGGTGGGAGAAGGCTTGAACGATCTCTGAGTCTACTTCCTGATAGGGATTTTGAGTTTGGTACTTTCACTGTAGTTTTTCCTGTCGCTGGAATTTTTGTTTTGTATTCTCCATCAGCTGTTTTTATGAGAATTGTGATCAATTTTGGTTGAATATCTGCTGCATTTATTCCCAAATTACTGGAATCATCGCTTTGTTTCTTCAGATGAGTCAAAATCCTCTTCATTGTTTTCTTTTGTCACAATACTGACTCACTATCTTCATTTTCATGCGATTCCTGCTTAATTTCTGAGTCGATATTAACTTCTATTTCCTTCCGAAATGTGGATAGTCCATCAAACTCGTTTTCGAAGCTTACATTTCTTGCCAGTGAGACAGAGTGGTCTTTAGGATTGAAAAGTCTGTATTTTTGTGAATTGCTGTCAAATCCAACAAGTATTAGCTTTTTGAATTTTGCGTCCCAAACTCGACGTTGTTCTTTGGGTATGTGTGAATATGCTGTACATCCAAAAGTTCTAATATGTTGTAGACTGGTTTTTTTCCTAAAAATATGTTAAAGGCAGTTAGTTTGTTACCTTGTCGATTGAGGGTTCGATTGTGTATGTGTACAGAGAACCCCACAGCCTTTTCCCACAGAGGTTCGGGAAGACCTGACTCCTTTAGCATAGCTCTGGCTGTATCCTTAATTGTTCTCATTAATCTTTCGATGCGTCCATTGGCTTCGGGACAATATGGTGCGGTGGTTTGGTGGACGATTCCAAGTTCTTTGAAATATGAGCTCAGACTTCGGTTTATGAATTCCGTCCCATTATCAGATTTGAATGTTTTTACTTGATTTGCTGTTTGCTTTTCGATGAAGTTAACAAATTCTTTAATACAAAAACCTGTTTCGTCCTTTCATTCCAAGAAATAAACTGATCTGAAACTTGTAGAATCGTCTTTGAGGAGAAAGTAGTTTGAACCTCCGAAAGATGATGGAGGCATCTTCCCGCTCAAATCACCATGAATCATCTCTGCTGGTTGTTTAAGAACCCTTGATTCGATTGAGGGAAAGGGCTTTCTTGTTGCTTTCCCAAAATGACATGCTTCGCATATGACTTCTCCTTCTAGATCCTTCAGAAAAATTCCTGTAGCTGCTCCTTTCTTTGAGGTTTCCTTGAGATATTGGAGGTTAATATGTGCGAGACGGTGATGCCATACTTCAGCCTGAGTCATTAGGGCAATTTCAGAAATTTTTCTGAATTTCATGAAACACATCCGCCCATCAGCATAAGCTTCTGGTCCTTGAGTTCCATCTTTTTCGTAGTATATTGTGCTTTTACTGTCCGGACTATCTGGTAACCTTTTTCAGCCATAACTCCTTCTGAAAATAAGTTGACTGCTCCTGGAATAAATAAGACATCACTAAGAGTACATGAAAGCCATTTGCCTTGCATGAAAGCTTCGAGTTTTACGGTTCCCACTCCAATTGCTTTTGTTTCATTGTGATCAGTTAAGGTGACAGATTGTGGTTCCTTAAAAGATACATAATTCTGAAACCACTCTTTTTGTCCTGATATATGTTGACTCGCACCTGAGTCACTTATCCAGGCAGTATTGGATGGAGCTTCGAGTTTGTGTGAAATCATAAAAGCGTTAGATACTCTTTTTTCGTTTTGGGGTTTATAGTCTCTAAAGTCTCTTCTGGGTTCTGATTGACCTGATGAACCCAATTGAGTTTGGGTGTCTCTCTTGAAGGGTGCGCGGCACTCTGCTTTCCAGTGGCCTATCTTACCACAGTTGCGACAATTTGTTTTTCTCTTGAGTTCCAATATTTTACTATTATGATGCGCAGGATTATGAAATGCTGGTTGAGTTGCGTAAGCTCCGGGTTTTCGTGTGTGCTCATTTTGCTGTCGCTCTAACTCCTCTTTTCTTAAACGAGATAGTAACATGGGCATTGTCTGCGTCGCATCTGGAACACTGTCCCATGCTTTCTTCAATGCATTGTATTTCTCAACAGGCAATGCTGAGACGATTTTTGTAATTACAGTAGTGTTGTCTATTATAACTCCCATCTCATTGAGTTATCTAGCCAGTTGCTCAATTTCCATGTATGCCTCAATGACTGATTGATTTGTGCCAATTTTGTAATTTAGAAATGAAGTAAGGAAGTGCTGCTTATTCAGGCTACTGGAGTCTGAATTTACTTCGCGCAATCGGTCATACATGTCTTTTGAGTTGACACAGTTGTACACATGATTTGTCTGACTTTCGCCCAAAGATGTGACAATAACAGCTTGCGCTTGTACATCTTTCTTATCCCAGGCTCTTTGACGAGTTATCTCTGTGTCATGCCTTAGTTCATCTCCATTTACAATTTCCCAAAGGTCTCTGCCTTAGGACAAGGGATATCTGTAAGCGCCACCGCTGATAATTATTCTCATTTAGTTTAGCAACATGAGATAAATCAATTTTATGCGTACTGCTTCCAGTTCCGTTCCCACTAGCCATTTATGATTTTATTTTGATTTACTTACTGTTTGATAGATCCAATTACCTTGATTACTACAAATTTGATTCGCACAACAAATCACTGCAGTACTGGTATTTCACGATCACCGATTTTTCTTTAATTCCAGCAATTCACAACACAACCAAGTAAGGCTGAAGCAATTATAGGACGTCTCACGTATAGCTGTTGTCTTCTATCAAAGTTCTGATTCCACAAGGTGTTCACATTTCAATAAATATCTTATAAGTAATTATCTTACTTTACCACTTGAAACAGTGGGCTTTAACTGACGTTCTTCTTTTGAGACTTTTAGTTGAACTGTAATTACTGTTCTAAGATTTTTCCTATTCGGCAAACCACGGTATGTTACCATATAGCAAAAATAAAGAGGCTGGTTGAACGTGGATCTTGTTCGAGCTTTTGTAATAACAAAAAGGACTGCTTTATTCAAAATCTGGTTAGTGAGTGAAAGGTTTTTGTTTTAAAATAGGAAAGAATGCTGATAGTTACTTAGATTTATTATCTTAAGAAAACTTTCGAACTATGAGTCATTTATATGACCTTAAGGATCCAGAGTTCTTAAAGAAGGACATTACAAAACAAAGAGAGTAGAAAGGAAATCACGAAACAAACTCGTGATTACTATGCGTCATTATTTACAATAGTGGGGAATTACTTTATAAATTGAGTAATTATTATCAGAGCAATTATACTGAAAAAGTATTGGGATTTATTACAGTATAGTTGTTCAGATGGATAAAGCGGAAAATTTAAAAGAAAAAAAAACAGGGGAAAAAAAATAAGTAGGAATCGAACCCAAGACTGCACTTTCGCACTCCTACACCCATACCCCTTCTCCACACCAACTAGTTGAAGTGACTGGCCGGCATTTTTTATAATACTTAACGCAAATATGAAAGTTTAAAACTCATATTTCTAGCAGAAGCAAGTTTCAGTTTGAAAATTCAAATTCACCATCGTACTCAGCACCCAAAAGTACATGGGAACAGTCGAATCTTTATAAAAATCGTTGGGGACAAAGCGCGGGTATCCCTCTAAATTGAAAAAAATGTCAAATCAACCAATGCAAGCTGATAAATGAGTTGACCCTATATGTCACTTATTAGGCCAAGCAGGTAATAACGTAAACATTTTCTGAATCTGCTGGCTTTCAACTTTCCAATAATATCTCATGAGACTGAATTCCACAATTTTGAATATTTAACCATTTAGCTTGACCACCTTTGACCCAAGTCAGCGTTTCATAAAAGAAATTAGACTTCGACAAATTCATAATTATTGTGTTGAACAATTAAATTTAGTGGAATTGAATGGAATTCTTCATAAGATTCAAACTACCCCTGTGGCGAAATTATTTACTAACTTTGGGATTTTATGAAAAACAACAGAAAAATTTTTTTGAATTAAATCCAAAAACCCAAAATTATGAATCATAGTTGCTGAGAAAACGGTATAAAAAGTTACGCTAAATAGCGACGGAACTGTTAATTTCGGCCAAGATCTCAAATTTTGGCGAAACTAAAACACATGCATCAAATGACTCATCAAGTAATAGTACTAGTCCTCAAAATTTCACCGGAATTGGTCAAAGTATCCACAAAATTCAGTCAAAGGCATTCCGTGTACACTTTCTCATGGAATAAAAAATTACAGGAAACTTTGTTTCGGCGTTCCTTGTATCATTCAGGAATTCGATGAAGTAAGATTATTTTGATTTTTTTTTAATTGTGATGATTCCACTTAATCAATTAACTTGTAAGTCCTAAGCCAATTGTTAGCCAATTTAAACCTCATTTGGTCAAATTTAACATGAGATTCCAGTGAAATCCAGCTTATTTATTTTTAATATTTCCAATCCTGGACAAGTCTATTCGAACAGTTACGTTATATTAGTGCTACTGAGAATTGAAGAATATTTTATTTTTAATTTCAGTACTCGAATTATTTTAATTTGGCATAAAAATATGTTACCGTTTACCAATTTAATTCCCAACCTCGAAATAATTCCTCCCCCGAAATAATTCCCCACCTTTTGACTAGTTAGAAATAATAATTCCCCACCTCGAAATAAATCCCCATGAGGAATTATTAAAAGTCTTATCAGGCGCGAAATTAGTAACAATTTTATGTAAAATTACCTGAAAAGAAGAAAATTAAAAATTTAGAAGGCGACAAAAAGCCAATAAAGTATCAGATATCTCTGACATGGATAAGAAAATTACATTATTTGTACTTTTTTACCTCTTAAGAAGTAAACAACTATAAAATAAGCAAAATTTTCACTTCCAATTAATAATTCCCCACCTTTTGCCCGGTTTGAAATAATAATTCCCCAGGGGATTTAAAACAAGAAATACGGTATATAATTTTGTGATTATATTGACTAAATTGGATAACTGACCGGAAGTAGAAGCAGTAGGCACTGAAGCTTCTTCACAGGATTCAATCACTTCTACTTCATCCGATTTGTCCATTATGGCACATTTATCCTGTATATTCACTATACATGTATGTTTAAGTCAAGTAGTTAATTACCAACTAAAGCTAAACGGAGAAAAAACCAAACAGGAATAGTTTAACTTCATTAATTAAACTAAAACGTAAACACTTCGAGATAAAGATGACTCATGCTTATCAATCATGACAAGTGAGAAATTTCGGCGGTTTCGGCCTGGCCGAAAGAGACTGCACTAAGTTTCGGCCGAAGCCGAAACTTCATTTATCCAGTTTCGGGGCATCCCTAGTTCTTAGGTCGGTGGACTGTGGACAATGAGGATACTTGTGTTCATAAATTATTACAGGTTTAAACAGGTTTAAACATGTTTGAACTTGAAAGGGTGTGAGACATGACAACATCGCAAACTTAGGTCGCTGGATAAACTTAGGTTCACATCTACGTGTAATTTAGAAACACCGTTGACTTAGGTCGGTAGTGTTCTCTTGAATTTTTCTGTAAATTCGGCGTAGAGTTTTGGCACGTGCTTCTTGGTCCTTAACGTATTTCGGACATGTTTTTTTTTCGTACGGGCTGTTATTCCCAACTTGTGTACCTTCATCCATGATACAGTCGACAGCGATAGATCAACTTTAATGGCAGCGGTGCGAACTGTAAGCAAGGGGTTCTGAGTAAAGCATTCTCCACATTTCCTAACATTCTTGGGGAATACTGTGACCTACGACGACCAGAAATTTTTTTGTAATCACCATTTTTAGTCGCGTCATACCCCTGCAGAATTCGGTAGCTGAATTTGGGCCACTTAACCTTGACCGACTAAAAAACTTACCGGTAAGGTTGACCAAACTCCTTACCACAACTAAAACATTAAACTTCTTCTTCCGATATAGAAATGTCTGTTTCTGGTTCACTGTCACTGCCGAGGTTGACAACTAATCTGGGATCCGATACAATTTCATCCATCGCATTTTTGATCATTCGGTTCCGATTCTAGAATTTTTCCTAAAATCGGATGGCCGTTTTAATGTAACTTTCCCATAAGTTTGGTGTCACCATCTTTATAACTTCTTTCGTCAGATCATATGCACGAGTTGTCCCTCCGGTAGTATTCATTTCACAAACGCCTAAATGAATTCTATAGGATTAAGTTCACAATGAGCCACCGGTAGAAAAAGAATTTTTCTTTTTTTCCAGATTGTTCGGCAAGTTTCTCGACCTCATATTTAACTTCAACTAGAAACTGCTTGCTTAATCAACATGACCACAAATGTACAACTTCAGACGGCCATATTCAACACGACGTCCATATTTGTATCGACAGCCATTTTCTTTTTAAAATAAACACCATAGTAAAAAAAATATCATATACAATTGTATATCAAACCCTCCGTATAACCACAAACACAACATAAACGCCATCTCCACATGGTGGATATAATTACATAGGATGGCAGCCATGTTTGTTTTTTAGTGGACATATTATACTAACTGACCCTTTTTTATTCCCAAGCAGCATTAATTTGATAGGTAGTTAGTACCTAATCAGGTGATTAAAAATGCCTTGATTTGGGTTTGAATTGACCTTAACATGTGAACTGTGTTAAAAATATCAAATGCGTGAAAATAACAAAAATATCCAAAATATCAGAAATATCCGNGATTTGGGTTTGAATTGACCTTAACATGTGAACTGTGTTAAAAATATCAAATGCGTGAAAATAACAAAAATATCAAAAATATCAAAAATATCCGATATTTTTGATATTTTTGAAAATATCATGATATTTTCGATATCTGCTTTTAACTCTACTTCGACAAATCTAGACTTCAGCAGCAGGATATGATGCTGAAGTGGAAGTTTATAGACAACTCGGTAGCCAAAAATTTGATACTCACGCCTATGGGTAGCGGTGCATGATGATATGAGAGAAAAGTCGTCACACTCAAGTTAAAATTCTTCAATTCTGTGCAGCCTCAACTTGTTCGTCAAACACCGCTACATTACACTACTCGAAACTTTTTGGAAGAATCCTACTCAACCGCATTTGTGAGTTGAGAAAGTTTTTGAATGTAGGAACTGTGGTTGTTGTGACTATGGGAAATGACATAGATGAGAGATAGTAATAGATAGGAAAAACTCTATAGAAGGTATGTGGTTTTCTGAAGACCAATCACCAAGAGAGATTATACAAGAGGACCAATCACGAAGAGAGATTAGATGGGAGTTGGTAATGTTGACCAATCACGAAGAGAGATTAGAGGTTTTTGGGCTCATTGCCTCTGACGAGGTTTTCCTATCTATTACTATCTCTCATCTATGGGGAAATGTGTATTTGGTTTGATTTCTTGGACGATGGACCACCTCATCATCATCCCTTGTTTCTTGAAGAGAAGCGTAAACCGAGGAAAGAGTACCGGGAAGTGATCTTTGGTTCCCATGCCTCGGGAACCAATCCCAGTTAGACGAGAGCAATGAACGGAAGACAATCATCTACGACTTTGCTATCAAGGAGCAAGTCCAACAGTCAGAAAAAAATAACAGAATGGATTGGACATCCTGTCTTACTACTTTTCTCCTTCCTCTCCTGACATGTCAAGCTCTACCTACAGTAGACAAAGGTCAGTCTCCAACAACCAATTAATAGTCAGATCATTTCAGTTTCCAATTCATACCCTCATTTCCCATCCGGTACTTTCCTTTTCTAAACTCCGTCTTCTTAACCTATTTGAGTCAAACATAGAAAAACTCTTCCTGAATAAGGTGTTTGTTTTTATATTCTAGGAGTCTTTGTGATTGTGGGAGTAGCGAGTTGTGGGAATGGAACAGGCTATTGCATCCTTGGAACAGAATGTACTGTTGATAAAGAATTTGTACCAGACGAGAACGGTGGACATTGTGACGGTCTCAAAACTGCTTTCACACCACGAGCACACTTTCTCTGCTGTATGCTCGCAGGTAAGGTTGAAATTTGAGAAAGAGACTTTGTTTGATGTTTTTGCTTTGTGTCCAGAAGCACAAGTACCTAGCACGACAGAAGGTAGAAAAACAACAATGGAAGAGAGTCTACCAAATCTTGAGTCAAATTCATCCGAGTCTCCTGAATCTCTAGAAGAAGACAAAGGTCCTCCATCTCCCCTCGTCACAACCACAACTATCTACGAAGAAAAAACTGAGATCAGTGTGGATCAGACTCTAAGTCTAGAGATACTTTGTGGTACGGACTTTGGAATAGGACAAGGAAGAGTCGCAAGTCAGGTAACACTTCTAGCACAATGTATTTAAATACAAATGAATTGAGGTTTTCTTTTTGTTAGTCTCCGACAGATTCATCCTGCTTCACTGCTGCCATCGTCCGCTCTCCTATGTCCCTATTTTCTTTATCAGACCCTGGGTCATTTCTTTGTACAGGAGCAATGATCACGAGAGATTATCTCCTCACGTCTGCTACTTGTGTGAGTAGACTCTTCCAACAGGACTTATCCCTCTTCAAGGTAATTCTAGGGGCCAAGCACATAGTTCATCCCAGCCACGGATTGAGCAACGCCGAATACAGGGATATTCGAGAAATACGAGTCCACCAGGATTACAGTGTCAATGGACATCTCCGTCACAACGATATAGGTCAGTGCCAAAAAATAAAAGACTACTTGTTACAATTTTATCAATATTACAACAATCATAATTTTTTTTAGCTTTGGTGCGCCTAGAGGCATCCAACGGAACATCCAGTTACTGTAGTATCTGCTTGCCAGATGAGAAAGAAAGTTGGACTACCAAAAACTGTCTCGTAACGGGCTACTCACATCCACCAGACTCCAATGGTAAGATTTTTTTATCTTCATGGTTAATAAATTTATACGATATGAGAAGATAATTTTATAATTGGACAGATTCTGATGGGTTTTTGCACGAAGCTCCGCAACATATTGAGTCTGAAGAGCATTGCAACCGTACTTTGAATATGTCATTGAAAGGGGGTTTAAGTGGACTTATTTGTGGGAGTGGAGAGAAATCCGCTGAAGCATGCTTCTCTCCACGAGATGCTGGGTCACCGTTGAGTTGTACGATGGACGGAGTGCTCAAACTAGCAGGGGTCTTCAGTTCAGGCTTCCATTGTGGAAGCAGAGAGAGCCCTGTTCTCTACACAGATGTACGCCATTATTTGAATTGGGTTAAAGCTCTCATTTGACAGAACCTATCATAGGTCATTACCAGACTCACACATCACATTTAGGATTACTCAAACTCCTTACTCATCCCTTGTTTTGTAAAAGAAAAATACCACAACAATCTGCAAAACTACGAAGCCACAATACTGTCTTTGAGCTTCATAAAGTTTGTATGCATTCAAGGTACTTATACAAATCATTATAATCAAGAACAACCAAAAAATGAAAAACGTGAAAAAAAAAAATTGAAAAAGTGCAAATAAATCCAAATTTTTTATCCTAGTTGCTTATAATAACCGTTTTCCTTTCATCATTATCTTACATCAGTAAGTGAATATTTCTGCGAACTCACCAAAATTTTGCGAGAAAATTAAACTCTTCAATTGATAAAGTTAAGATAGAATGCGTCGTAAATTGTTTTTCTACACAATTTTTTTAATGGCACATAAAAATTACGCCAATAAAAGGCTATGAAAAAAAATTTACCCAATCAGCATAGTACTGATTGTTTCTTAAATTTTGCTCGCGAACTAAGCCACACGCCAACGTTGCTATGAGGAAAAATCCAACAAAACGACAGGTTAAAACCCTAGGCTTAAGGTGACGCCACACCAGGCGAGTTGCTACAACTTTTGTGACGCGGCAGACAAAAAACTGCGTGTTGCGCATTCACACATAGAGACAACTCCCTGTGACAACTCTCCAAAAGTTGCTACAACTTTTTTGAGACGGCAACAGAAAACTGCACATTCACACTACGGAGCTGCTTCTCTTTGAGCAGTAAAAAAACCTGATGCGCATCACTTTTTTTACAGCTTCGTCCGACCAAGCTGTTTTTCGAAACAGAAAAAGTTGTTTCTTCTTGATTGGTTGATTTTTGGAAGGAGGGAGCTTAGCCGCATCAAAAAGTTGGTTGTGTCTGCAAAGGCAACTTTCTCTCAAATTTTTTTCTGTGTGTGAACTCACAACAAAAAAGTTGGCTGGTGCTGTTGGAAAACGTTGGCGTTACCTTTATCCTAAAAAATACAGGATGTGTGGGGCAAGTGATAATAATAATTCGAAGGCAAGAAAAATTTATTATTCCAAGGATTTTTTTTTCTGACAAATTTTTGGTGACAAGCAAACTAAAAAAAAATATTAATTTAAAATTTGAGCAGGAAGGACAATTACAATTAGTTTACATTTTTCATAGAAATTGTCTATGGGTATATTTTATTTGCTTTTAATTTCATTAATTTCACTAAAAATCCCAAGATATGGCAAATGTCCTACCGTTTGTTTCATGCGCATATATCCCTCGATTTATACTCAATTTCCAATTGAAATTAAATTTGATTTAGTTGTCAAAATTCAGATAGATTGGCCATACGCTGATCCCGTGATTTACCTCGAGAGACACAGCGGGCTTTGAAGTTGACGTGGTTGAGGTACTGTCGCTCCGTTTTGGCTGCCTTGGCTCCAAGTGTATCCGTTGAAGGCGGGCATGGAGATCCAAATCCCAAAATCTGTCGAACGAGACTATTTTCCATCAAGTGACGGTTCATTCCTGAGCCAAGAATCTATAAAAACCAGAAATAACTGTCCGCTGAGAGGAATTTACATTGGGCAGAGAGTACTTTAAAGACTTACTTGACAAATGGCGTCGTAGTGCCGCTTCTTGACCCATGTATCCAATTCGAGAACTTCTCCATTCCCAAGCTTAATGGATTGGTCTGGTCCCTCACCATCCTAGAAATGAAAAACAGAGTTTCCACCTCCGGTTGATTATAAAGAAAATAGTGAAGGAACCTCGACTGCGTGTAGAAAATCTCTGAAATTGTGTCTCTGTGTCCGTCTGTCTCTCTTGGCCTGGTACTTGTGAGATTGGACAGAGAGTTCTCGGAGCTTGAAGATCAGAGACCCCATGTCAACTTTCTCTGAGTTTCCATTCCGCATACTCCAAGTCCCTTTGCTCTCTTCTCCAGAGCTCTCAGCGTCTTCCAATTGACAGATCTCCACAATCAGAGCCACTGCTTCTCCTGCATTTAGCCGAACTTCCAATTCGCCTCCATCTAACAACTTCTGCAGAACATCTATCCATCTGGAATAAAAAAAAATGGATTCACTACCAACTCAACATGTCCCCTCCAATCTACCCAGCACAAATAGAGTAGATAACTGGGTTGGTGTTTACTTAAATTAAACAACTTTTCACCGCTTTGAAGTTTGAATAATCAATTATCTGTGACACAATTGATGGAGTTTGGCTTTGCGGCGCATTCTTTGAGAAAACTTGTACATTGATTTGTTTAAAGTTGTTAATATAGAATTACTAAATAAATAGTTAGCCACCATTTGAAATCCTTAATAAATGACAAAAGTACACTAGTTAGTAACTGATTATAATAAGCAACAACGTAACAAAGTATTTTAAATATTATTTTGTCATCAAGTACGACAGATGGACTGAAATGTAGGGAATAACCTTTACTGATTAATTCTGCTAAACGCATTGCAACAAGAGATTTGTTGACAAATCAAATAAACACCAACTCAATTATCAACTCTATTTGGGCTGGCGAGTTATAGGAGAGGGCATTACTCCTTTAAAGTGAATCCAAACTTCTTTTCCTTAGTATGCTCTGACGAAAATACACGTGAATAAAAATTTGTAGTAACACAACCAGTTTACAGAGCAGGGTTGATTACATGTTTGCGTGATTAATGATTACAGATTACTAATATGTAATCTATAATCAAACCCCTTTAAGTAATCTTATAATCAACTAGGTTTGATTACGGATTTGCGGGCTTGTAACTATAATCAAGTAATCAAAATCCTAAATTATTTTATATAATTACATGATTACATATTATTGTTATGGTGAACAACCGAAAACAATCACGTCACATAGGAATTTTTTACCCTTTTCACTCTTGTTGAAACAAATCATTCCAAATCGTTTTATACTAACACAAAACTTTCCTATCTTTGATTTCTACTTCTCTGGACTTTTGTTTTTAGAGCAGTGGAGTACTGTCATACTTTTTAAATAGAACCATTTTTTTAAATTATTGATCCTACACTTGAAATACAAATTGTTTCGTATGCTACACCAGCTGACAGTGCTAGAGTAGAATTTGGAAAATTCCAGAAAATATTAGATGGCAAGCATTTTCAAGTTGTTTTGGTAGTTGGAAATAAGGTTAGAACAACGTTAGCACAAGCGACAGTCGCTGGAAGATGAAGCATTTGAAGATTTAACGAAATTTTTGGTGAACATAATTGAGTGAATATAGTTTTAGCGGAACCAAATTTTCAAATTGTAGTTTCTAGATATAACTTTGGTATTAGCATTAGTACATTAGCTTTATACAGCGAAGTATAATAAATAAAGGCAAGAAGGACACCTTGCCATGATGCGTCACCTGTCGGTTTGTGGAGGTAGTTCATTTTCCTCCAAAAGATGCGCGGCCTCTCTACCTAACAATCATTAGACAAGTAATTCAACCCTAATGTGCAGTTATCGCTAAATACTGCGACTGAAAACAAATTCTGTTCGACATGTTCTGGACTTCAAATTTTGACACCCTCCAGTATTTAAATGGCATGTGTGGAGTACGAAAACATAATTTAAAAAATTCCAGAATGATGGGGGACAGGGGGGCAAGGATCTAAAGTTGGAAAAATGGGTTTCAAAAACCCTCGTCAACTTTTTCATTTATTGACAGATTTCGATGAAATTTTGTATGAGGATATCCAATCGCATTCCCCAGGTGCTATATTTTTTAGTTTTTCAAGATTTAA